>CAMZMU010000122.1:4707601-4801325 GCA_947311845.1 Poa pratensis | reverse complement strand
GGCGCTTCATCTCAAGGCTTGGGGAGCGGGCCTTACCGTTCTTCAGGCTGCTCAAGAAATCAGGCCCCGTGGAGTGGACTCCGAGGCCGAGGAAGCCCTGCAGTCCCTTAAGCGCTACCTCGCCTCGCCACCAATCCTCGTGGCACCAGAAGAGAAGGAGCCCTACTACTGTACATTGCTGCCACCAACCAGGTGATCAGCGCTGTGCTCGTGGTAGAGCGTGACGCTCCTCCGAAGAAGTCAAGCAAGATCAAGGGCAAGCGACCCGGGAACTCTTCCGGGGCAACCGTGCAAGAAAAGGCTCGGGTGACCAGGGGTCTCATGATCCTGGCGTCACTGCAACTTCACCAGCGACGCGGATCCCGTCGGGAATGGAGAATCTCCCTCCGACGAGACTTCGCCGGGGGCTACATCGTCCCCACCCCAAGACATCGACGAGGGGGAAGCCGAGCCCTCTCAGGACTCGGCGACCCGCAAGGTGCAGCACCCGGTCTACTTCGTCAGCGCAGTGCTGCGCGACGCCCGGGAGCGGTACCCCATGATGCAGAAGCTGCTGCTGGCAATCCTCATTGCCTCCCGCAAGATGAGGCCGTACTTCCAAAGCCATCCCATCACGGTGGTGTCCAAGTACAACCTAAGAAGCCCCCTGGAGAACCCACTTGCCACTGGTCGCATATCATGGTGGGCCATGGAGCTTCAAGGTTTCGGTCTCAAGTTCGAGCACACGGACAACATCAAGAGTCAGGCGCTGGCGGATTTCACGGCCGAGTGGACCGAGACGGCGTTCGACGACCCGGAAGAGGAAACCTGCCTCCCCGGGAAGGAAGATCCTAGCGCCTGGACCATGCACTTCGACGGCTCCTACACCAAGGGGAAAGGAGGTGCTGGGGTTGTCCTAACCTCACCAACCGGGGACCGGCTGAAGTACGTCGTCCAGATGCACTACCAAGGGAACATCTCCAACAACACGGCGGAGTACGAGGGCCTGCTCGCAGGACTTCGTGCTGCCATCGGCCTCGGCATCAACAAGATCGTCGTCAAGGGTGACTCTCAGTTAGTCATCAAACAAGTGAACAAGGAGTACGCGTGCCCTCAGATGGCACCATACGTTGAAGAGGTCTGGAAGCTGCAGCGGCGCTTCGACAACTTCCGGGCTGTGTACGTCCCACGGGGAGAAAACACGGCCGCGGATGAGCTATCGCAGGTGGCGTCCAAGCAAGAACCAGTGCCTCCCGGGATCTACATCGAGGTCCTCAGGCGACCTTCGATCCCGCCCGAGAGGCTCGCGACAAGATCTGCGCCGGGGGCTGGCGACCCTTCTACCTCGACAACACGGGTAGCCAGCCCAGAAGCTCAAGACCCGGCAGCCCCTCCAGCGGAGGAAGCTATGCTTTCTTTCCGTCGGATGGTGCTACCGGTGGAAGGAGCCCACCCACCCTGGGCCCGGGACATCGTCAAGTACATCATGGAGCACGCCCTCCCGGAGGACGATCACGACGCCGAGCGGGTGGCTCGTCAAGCCAAGCTCTACGTCATGATCGACGGCGAGCTCTACCGGCGACGGGACAACGGAGTCAAGCTCCGCTGCATCCCTCAAGAACAAGGCCAAGTACTGCTACGGGACATCCACGAAGGCACATGTTCAAGTCATGTGGCATCAAGATCACTGGCGGGTAAAGTTTTCGTCACGGGTTCTACTGGCCAACAGTCCTCAGTGATGCGGAGCAGCTAGTCAAGACCTGTGAAGCCTGCCAATACTATGCGAAGAACATACATCAGCCGGCGCAAGCTCTGCAGCCAATTCCAATCTCCTGGCCGTTCGCGGTCTGGGGGCTGGACATCGTGGGAAGATACCGAAGTCTGTCGGGGGCCATGAATACCTTTTCGTGGCCATCGACAAGTTCACAAAGTGGGTGGAAGTGATGCCAGTACCAAGACAGACAGCTCAAGCAGCCATCAAGTTCATTGAAGGGATCGTGTACCGCTTCGGAGTACCCAACAGAATCATAACGGACAATGGCTCTCAGTTCACAAGCCGATCCTTCCTCAACTTCTGTGAAGAGCTGGGAATCAAGGTGTGTTTTGCCTCGGTGTCCTACCCAAGGTGCAATGGGCAAGTGGAGCGAGCCAATGCGGAGGTCCTAAAGGGTTTGAAGACCAAGGCCTTTGACAAGTTAGAAGACAAGGGCAAGAACTGGATTGAGCATCTACCAAGTGTCTTGTGGTCCCTCAGAACCACACCAAGCAGAGCCACTCAAGAAACACCATTCTTCCTTGTCTATGGAGCAGAAGCCGTCTTGCCAACAGAGCTCAGGCATGGATCCCCCCGGGTACTTGCCTATGATGAAGACGCACAAGCTGAGAGGAGGATTGATGACATCAACTTCCTGGAAGAGGTGCGGTGCCGAGCTTCCTTACGATCTGCTCGATACCAGCAAGGGCTCCGCCGCTATCATGATCGCCATATCCGTTCACGGGTACTGGAACCCGGAGACCTGGTTCTCCGCAAGAAGCAGAAGCTTGATAACATGAACAAGCTGTCCTCCAAGTGGGAAGGACCTTATCGGGTGACGCATACCCTGAGACCCGGAGCTGTTTATCTGGAGGACGAGAAAGGCAGGCCGGAGGGCAACGCCTGGAACATCGAGAATCTCCGGAAATTCTACCCCTGAATACGAACATGAATCGCAGATAGTTCGAGTCAACTAAGCACGCCCAAGGGGCTAGTGTTCTGTATAAGGGTGTAAGAATCGTCGCCAAGGAATAAAAGATAAGTTTTTCAATTCCGTGAGCCTCTCTTGTTGTCGTGAAGTGTGTTATCCGTAACAACCCCCAAGCAGGGGGCTGACATGGTGCCGGTGGCTGACAGGTCGAGCGCGAGCAGCCTATCAGTAGGCGCTGCCACCTGATCGTGCCGTACTGCCGCGGTAAGAAGTGGAACGGGCAGTGCTGTGTTTTAAAGAACCTAAACACAGAAATGCACATTCAACTTTGCTTGCGGGTTGCTCCGGATGAAACACTTTCACGACATGTAAGGGAGGGTCCATTCTTTTCCTACTGAAAGTGTGTTGTGTGTAGCGCCTCTCCCGGGACAGGAATGGATGCTGAAGAGCGGCTCAGGAGCTGGATACCCGGGAAGGACAGAGTAGATCAAGGGCACGGCAAAAACCAGCTAAGTCTTTGCATGTGCATCTGGCATTCTAGGCATAATATCTCGCTCGGAGTCAATATACCACCAACCTGCGCATGCTTGACAGTTGATGAGAACCTTTGCGGGGGTAATGCGTCCTCCCCGGCGAACGGTCAGATTTCCCTTCTGGCCTAGTACCCGTGGCTGTGGAGTGGACTCCCGGAAGGCATAGTGCTCTTAGGGGTGCTGCTACCGGTGCGGGCGGTCAGAGCACTTGTCACCTAAGAGATCTCCTCAGAAAACTTGACGGCGCGTTAGTGCAAGGGAGGTTTGGGAAATGACCCCGGGAGTTGAGCCCTAGGATTGCATTCATCTGAACTTACATTCTGATTTACAATTCTGGATTACATTCAGTCGAAGCTTTTCCTGGATACATATCTAGCCTATGCTACTAAGGCCAGCTCAGGGCTCCTGGCTGTGCAGCTCTGTCTTTCTGTTTTATTGCCTGCCGGGTGCACTCTTTCTCTCCGGGGACGCCTGGGTGAAAAGATGACACGCGTGCAGAATCTTGTCAGGCGCGTCGAAGAGCTCGACCCCTTCTGCCGACCAGGGCGCTCCAGGGCCAAAGAGACGGAAGATTCCGTCCGCCAGTTCGCCTACGGACTGACTCTCGGCCTGCAAAAGTCCAGATCAAGATCAAGGTCATCCAAGAAGAAAAGGCGGAATCATGGAGAAGAGCAAGCAGTGAACCTGCTCAATGGCCTCGAGTTCAGCCACAACCAAGGACAGCTCCGGAATACCGGCAGTCCTTTCCTTCAGGATGGACCACAGGTGCGTCCTCCTTACTGCCCTAATCCTTGCCTCTTCTTGGGCAACAGGACCAGAGACGGCCGCCAGGCGAGCAACATTCTGGGCAGCAGAAGACGGGACGCAACCTCGCCGTCAGTGGCTCGGGCTCCAGCTTCGCTGGGTGCCTCCGCCGCTCCTCGAAAGACGGACTCCGCCGTCGACACATCGGACAAGGCCCTCTCTGCTTCGCCGGACATTGTTCTGCGGGACGAGGGGAGGCAAAGGAAGAAGAGGAGCGGAGCAAGGCGAGAAGATGTGGCGAAGGGGTGGAGTCTGGATGGTCTTTTATAGGCCTCCCCTGCTCCACCTACCCCTTGACGCTACGGCTGCTGCAGTAATGGGAGCGCGTTTTGCAAAAAACTCGTTCTCATTCACACGGACGCGACACGAAGACAAGGAGGAAAACAAGATCTTCTTCATTTACAAGGACTACAAGGGGACGATCTTTTTTACAACAAAAAGGTTGGCTCCCGCCGAACAAGGAGCACCGCCGTACAATGGAAGACGCTACTTCCAGAAGTACGACGTCAAGGCCGCCAAGGAGGAGGTCAACGAGATCTCCATGGCGCCCGTCCGAAGCTCCTCGCCTTCAGGAAGACGAGCTCCCCTCGACCTTGATGTCAGATGAGTTTTCCTCATCTTCATCCTCGTCGTAGGAGCTCGAGCTGCCGCTGCTGCTCTCCATGCAGCACTCCACGCGTCCGCCATCGACACCGAAGATCTTCACGGAGAGCGTAGCATCTCCGTCGTACCGGAACACCAAGCACTGCCCCCTGGACAGGCGGCGGGCACGGGAGAACGACTTCCACCCCGGACCCAGAAGCATGGCGCCTTCAGTGGTGCGCTCCGCCATGGCCCAGGAGGGGCCATTGGGGCAGCCTTCCACCTGCAGCCAGAAGCCGGAGGGTCCGATGTCCTCCGTCGCGCAGGAGAAGCCGGCTGCGAGGCCTGCGGTTCAGATCCACGGCGAACTCGAACGGCGCGAAGCTGGTATGAACCATGCTCCTAGGAAGAGGGGCAGCGGTGCCGCGGCCTCCACGGCCGCCGCGACCGCGAATCCCACGACCTCGCGGAACAGCTCGACCACGAGTGGAGGGGCCACTCTCCGCAGCAGCTGAAGAAGTACGAGGGCGCCCAACTCCTCTCTTCGCTCTCGCCATTGGCGCTGGCAGCTTGTGGGGAGGCCTGGAGTTGGACCAAGGAAGAAGATGACCGAAAAGGCCAGGGGTGCGCCTCGCTTTTATAGCCGCGGCTGCCTCTGCCAGCGTCTCCTCGGTTCTTCCGTTAGTGGGAATCGAGGGGGCCCTCGCAGTTATTCCCCCGAGCGGAGTAACTCCAAGACCTTCAAGGCCATCAGTGAAGCGAAGCTGAGAAGACCAGGTACCCGGGACCCACTTTGACCTATCTTTAGGCCATGGCCCCGGCAGCTGGAGCAAGAGCCGCCGGGACCATGCCCGGGGGCTACTGTCGCAACAGTGGAACATGGGGTTCCCCTAGTACTGCCAAAGTGGGTCCACCCCATGTGGGCCCAAGATGAAGATGGACAAGACCAAGACTCAAGTCAAGCTGGCGGGTTCACCGTCAAGACACGCATGGCCTACGACGACTAAGGGCTCCGGTCCTGGGGACCTTCCGGGTCCCCGAATCAAGCAAGAAGGCCAGGAAGGACCCGAGAGCCCGAGTTCCCGGCAGGAGGCCAGGCTCCCTCTCGGGTACTTCCTACTCCTGTGGATAAGCACTCCACCTCACCACGGAAGACTTGGGAAGCAAGGCGAAGGCAGCGCGGGCGGGAAGCACGCCCGTGGTGGTGTCAGCTCCTGTCCACCCCAAGGCGGACGCTCCCACCTAACCCAGGAGACGCTAGGCTGAGGAGAGGCCACGTCTCCCCCTAAACTAGATGAGGAGGGTCCTTCACCCCGAAGGTCTCATGCCCCTCACGTGACCCTGTGGCAACCCCTTAGCCTATAAAAGGAGGACCAAGGCACGGGAGGAGGAGAAGGAGGAACAAGGAAGAAGAAAGGACAAGATAGAGCAAGTAGACGCAAGCTAGAACCAGAGCAAACTAGACTGGGCTGCGGAGGTAGAGAGGAAGGTGATCTCCTCCGGGTCAGGATCTGTCCTTCTTCTACCTCGAGCCAAAACCCTTCCGGGTACCCTGTCCGGGAGGTTCCATTGTATCCACACTATGAAGAACTCATCAATCCAGACATGCAGGAGTAGGGCTTTTAGCCTCCGGGCGGCCTGAACCTGGGTAGCTCCTTGTGTCCCTTTGGTTGCATGCTTTGATCGTGGAGAGGAGAGCTTGATCTAGACTCCGCCCAAGAAGACGATTCTCAGCCTCCTTCGCCCCGTGCCAAACCTAAAAGGGGGTATCCTATACTCCGGTGTCCGTGCAACGAGACACGACACTACTGATGTGCCGTCACGACCTTCGCGATGTCACGTCGGTGGTTGATGTGGGTTTAGGGTTAGGGTCGTTTCTTTAATCGTTTGTTTACACAGTGTCAGCTAATATTTTCATGAGTTTGAAGTTCATCATGAGACTGGACCTCCTGTTCGATTTGGGCTTTCTGGCCGTCTGATCCTCCCCGCTCCGTGCTCGTCGCAATAGATTGAAACACGAACAATGTGGGCTGCATCAAGCTTGTGACTTTTTAGATCAATAACTCGCAGGCTTAAAAATGCAACACGATAAATGAGATTACATGGAGTTTCAAGCGCAAGACATCATCGTATCTATGGTATGGATAAGAGATGATAGATAATACGATTACACGTGCAAATTTGTTTATGCGCAGCCATATCTCAAATTGTTGTTTATGCTGTCTCGAGGGAGCCGGCACTATTGAAAGGAGCGGAATGCTATTGTAGTTTTTTGTTCTCGCAGCTGGTGTGATATTTTGGTCACACTTTACAAGACACTCTTGCTTAAAAAAGTATCTTGTGCAGTGCACCAAAACATCGCAAGAGCAACGGTTTGGAGTGCTTCTTTGACATGTGGAGTTCAAAAATTCTATGTATAGCTTATGTTTTCCTCTCTGATAGGCTGCTGTAGTCGCTCCTTCCGAGCTTCAAAAGCTTTGTACTGAACTATTGAGCTGAACTATAAGATGCAACGGATGAAGAAGTCAATCCCTGACCTTTGCGTTTAACCAAGGGTACCTGGTCACTGAAAATAAATGTAACTTATGTTACCTCGGCAAAAATGTATAAGTGATGCATCACATGAGGGACGAATATGACGAAAACAACGAACTTACAGATGCATTGGATGATTGTTGTTCTGTAATACACACATATGTGCACCACTGCATGCTATCAGTAAGTATGTCTTCTTGTACGGTGTCACCAAAATAAGATTCCTGTTATGTATTATTCTCGATATTTTAGATAAAAAGACATCGACAAATGCAGGAAATTCAAAGATGAATCGTGTATTGAAGAATATGGATAAAAATGGGTTCATATAGCTCTAGATCTAAAGGTTGGATATGCTCGGAAGGAGAAGTAATTTGGATCTAATACGTGGATGTGTCGTGGTCTAGCAAAAAGATATAAAACTTAGTCTTTCATCAAAGTCATGCGCACGGTTGGTAACATTTTTTACCGAATCTGAGGTTCCTATTTGCACAGATAGGGTTATTTCACCGGATATAAACGATATGTTTGGTTCTGCGTACCTTTCATTTAGAAATGGTCGAAGAGGATGACGAGGTCGGGGACGGTAAGGAGTATCGTTGTGACGGTGAGGATGTGACGTTCCCTTCGTACATCCCGAGGGTGCTTTTGTTCTTCGATGTTCATGTGAAGTTGGCATCGTCATGGGTCTAGCAGTTGAGATTAGACTTTTCTTCTATCTGACCAGGTGAGTGTGCGTGCTTCTAAAACAGTGAGGCGGCTGTGGGTTGAGGCCAGAAGGTAGGGTTGCTGCCGGTTCAAATATATACATGACTGGTGGTGTAGGCTTCTGTTAGACGGGTCTCCATGGGCTTGATCTTGGTGGATGACAGCCCGTGAGGACGAGACGTTGGACGGTGTTGTAAATGCGATGTAGCCATTACTGAGAGAAGTAATTGCGACGGTTGGGGTGAGGAAGATGAAGCTGGAGAGGACAAGGGTGGAAACGATGTTACTATACAGCCGGCTGCCGTAACGTGTGTACGAATCGGCTGTGTGTGTAGTACTAATAAATTTGCTCTCTCGGAAGTGTTTCTCGAGCCGGTTGACGCTTTGTTTACTGTTGTGTCATCTGTGTTTGGCGCGTGGGAGCCCACGGTGTTGTGATGATGTTCGTTCCTTCCATAGGAAGGGCGGCGAGGGTGTGTGTAGAATCTCATCAGTCAGATGAGTAGGTTTTTCAAGCATGTTGTTGGAACATAGGTTTAAAGACAGAGGTAAATAATTCATTTGATCATACATGTGTCATCACGAGTACGTTGGTGTTTGCATGCCATTTAGTAGCTGCATGAATGTGTTTGTGTTTATTATGTGTTTTGTTTTGTCCACGATTGCTGAGGCTGAAGGGCAGAGAGGTTGTTTTGTTTTAGATAGAAGACAATGGAACAGAGCAAGGGCATGTAGTTCTTTATGAGACTGTTTTGTGATAGGGATGGAAATGTATGTTATTATGAGTCGTCTGCCGTAACGTGTGTACGATCGGAAGTGTTTTCCGAGGCGGCTGGCGCTCTGTTTAATGCTATGGTCTCTATGCTTGGTCTGTGAGAGCCCGCCGTTTCGTCATGATCTTGGTTCCTTCCCGAGGTATCCGCCGCGAGGGTCTGCACATAATCTTATTAGTTAGATGAGTGAATTTTACCGTCGCGTGGTTGGGTCAGCGGTTTTAAGACAGTGGTAAAATATATCCACTTGATTGGTAGGAGGCGTCATCACGTGTTCATTGGTTGTTGCATACCATTCAGTTGTTCTTATTTGTTTTATGTCTATTATTTGTCTAATTTGGTGTCTGGTCTTACATATGGATATATTTGTTTATACCCGTTGATTATTAGCATCGTGTATATCGTGTCGTCAAAATAGGGCTCGGGGGTCGTGCGCCAAGGCGCACCCCTAAATCTAGTTAATATGAGAGGCAAAGGTTCTACAACAATCAACAATAATTTGAGAATCAAGACCATAATTAGCACTAACCTCATGAAAACCAGCAGTTTCAACGAAAGACATAATGCAATCATAATCATAGTTTATACCTGATTCTTTACCTTTGTCGTTCTCCAATCTTCAGTATTATGTTGAATTGTTTCAAGAAGATCCCATTTAGCTTCAACCTTCTTACTTGTGAAAGAACCCTCTGAAGAGGCATATAGAAAATCCTTGTAATGACCTGAAAGCCTTGCATAAAAATTAGTAACAATTATTTCCTCAGGAAGCTCATGGTTAGGACATTTGAGTATTAATGTTTTCAGTCTTCCCCAAGCTTGAGCAATGCTTTCTCCGTCATGAGGACAAACATTATAAATAATTCCTAGCTAGATGCATTTCCTGAAGATGATAAAATTTAGAGTAAAAGAGAGATTCAAGCTGTTTCCAATCCGAATGATGAGGATCATCCAGTAGCTCATACCACTCCTTTGCTTGGTCTTTAAGTGACAATGGAAATAATGCCTTCATGGCATTTTCTCTTGATAAACTGCAACCTTAAACAACTCACAAAGTTCTGTTAGTTTTAACAAGTGAGCACTTGGATGGACTGATCCATCCCTTGCATAACGATCATCCATAATTCTTTCAACAATTCCCATAGGTATTTTAAAAGGAATACTTCCAGTAGGTGGACTGGGAATATCACATGCATCATTACAATTATCATGTATGGGAGACGTCGTATCATTAAGGCAAAATTTCCTCCTCAAAGCTTGGGGGACTAAAAATATCATATTCATTTAAACCAGCTTCCCAAGCTTAGACTTTTCCATAGCATTAGCAATAATAGTGTTCAAAGAATTCATGCTAATAACATTGCTACTACTATTATGGAAACAAAGTTCCATAGGTTTTAAATTTTCTCTTCAAACACTTCATGTCCTAACTCAAGATAAATTTCATAGAGATCTCTAATTTTTTTGTTATTTTCCATTAAGCCTAACTAGTGAAATAAATACAACAAAAAGATATAACTGCAGAATCTAAACAAAATACCTTCAAGCACTCACGCCGGCAACCGTGCTAGAAAATAGCTTAGTAGCCAGAGGATGTGAGTACCGTTTACCTTACCTCCCCGGCAACGGCGCCAGAAAAGAGCTTGATGTCTACGCACGCTTCTATTCTTGTAGACAGTGTTGGGCCTCCAAGTGCAGAGGTTTGTAGGACAGCAACAAATTTTCCTTAAGTGAGTAACCTAAGGTTTATCGAACTCAGTGAGGTAGAGGTCAAAGATATCCCTCTCAAGCAACTCTGCAATTAAGATACAAGAAGTCTCTTGTGTCCCCAACACACCCAATACACTTGTCAGGTGTATAGGTGCACTAGTTCGGCAAAGAGATAGTAAAATACAAGTGATATGGATGATTACAAGTGGTAATTGCAATCTGTAGTAAAAATGGCAGTGAGCGAACATGCAGTAGAACTAGAAATAAACGGCGCTTCGATGCTTGGAAACAAGGACTAGGGATCATACTTTCACTAGTGGTCACTCCCAACAATAGTAATATCACTGAACATATATAAATACTTCCTCATCAATATGCAACTTTGATGCTACTCTGAACTACTCTCCTGTTGGATAACGAACACCATTACTACTGCGTAGGGATAAAAGCACACCTTAAAGTTCGTCATTCCACATCTAGGGCACCCCGCACTGTCACTATGAGCATCCAAGATAGTACTAAACAAACACCACAATTTTATAGAGACATCCAACACTAGAACAATTCATGGTAAGTATCCTCTAATCTTTAATCCAAAGAGTCACACACGCCACCCGCACTGTCACCATGGTTTTGTGTTGTCACATGACTCCGGAGATTATATGATAAAACCAATTGAGTAGCAGATCCATAAATAATTGACAAGGATATACATCTCCGGTACCCTACCATAAGGGTACCTGGTGCATGTGTCGACTAAGGCCCAACTATCAAGAGCTACATAAAGCCCATGATGAAAGGCCCAACAAGATGGAGTATCCTCCAAGAGTAGACATAGGCATAGTCGGTTTAGGCTTTCCTTACATGTAATCTGGGTCGGTTACGAACTCCCGAGACCCAGCCTATTTTAAAGGTTGGGAGGGCCGCTGATCCAGGACAAGCAATACTCGAACCACCAAAAGCTTTGGGAGATCGACATCTCGCCGGAGCCTCCCTGTAACACATAATCCACACGATCAATACCAGACAAGCAGGAAGTAGGGTGTTACTCTCCGGAGGCCTGAACTGGGTAAATCTTTGCCTCTGCTTGTCAGCCGACGAAACTACCAGTACTACCACGTTCTCTCCCCATAATCTCAACCCTAGGTCCTTAACCATGGGATTTGATGAGTTAACCCCTCGTCAATTGGCGCCGTCTGTGGGAAAGAATAGTGCTGGACTCACGGTTTCTTCGGTTCCATCGGAAAACGGCGACTCGCCGATCGGATCTACAAACGGCAACTCGCCGGCTGCATCAACAAACCAGAACTCGCCGACTCGGGCGGCACACGGCAACTCGCCGACTCACTCGACAAACGGCAGCACGCCAGCTTCACCTGCAAAAAGCACATCAGATCCTCTGATGGATTTCGAGCCACACTCGCCAGAATTCCAGGAGACGTTCGCGATCTCGAGTCAGGTTTGGGTTTAACCGTTGGCTCGTTCAATTTTTTCGTCAACAAGCTTGGTGTGCAGGACTTGACAGATCCACGCCAACTCGCGACTTCCGAGGCTCCATCGGTTGCGGCTCCTTCGACTGTGGATCCATCAACTGCGTCCATACCATCGTCGATCCTCCAAGCCTGCTCGTCTGCGACAACCATGTCGACTCGAGAGATCAACGAGCTCATTGAAGAACTCCAAGGTGAGGAGGCCGAATCAGCATACCGCACAAACGATCCCGAGCTCAATCTCCCACTCGAGGATAGCTTCGACTGCGGGATCTCCCTCAGCGACTTCGAGCCCGAAACTCATATCGACAACCACGTCGACTCCGAGATCTGCACCAACAACAACCTCGACTTCGAGATTCATAACAACTTCGCCGACACCGAGATGAGCATAGGCGATGAAGACATCGACAGCGAGATCCGTCCAGACGGACCACTCGACGGGCATATCGACTCCGACATGAGCCTCGATGAAGACGTCGAGTCCATGACGGGACTCGAAAACACATACACATACCCTCGGGTGATACCCCAGCAGGTCTACGTTGCCTTCGCCGCAGAATCATCTGATGCTGCGGCCAGTCGCAGGCCTACAGAATTCCCGTGCACGGTTACTATGCCGGATGGAGTCACAAATCTCACAATTACTGCTGAGATGGCAGCAAAAGCAGATAAAGTCATCAAGGAGTGCACAATGATGCCAGCAGACGCAACACGGGAGGAGATGTTGACCTTCCAGTACTTCAACTGGCAGGAATCACTTCGACTGCAGCAGATCAGAGCAACACTCGAAGAACGTAAAAAGCAGCTAGCTTGTCGAGTGCACGAAGAAGACAGCTCTCCCTGAGCTCCACCGGGCGAGCAGACACAAGACCCAGATCAAGGCTGTCACCCTCGGAGATGAGAGGGCACACTCACCCGCAACTTAGGCCACTCTTTCATGACATTCGACGAGGAGGGAGTGCCAGTACCCAAAACAGCTGCGGGTGCTCTCTTTACTGCTGCAGCATACCTAGAGGCAATCAAGCCTCCAGCTGATGACCCCAATGCAAAACTACATCGCCAACAATCAAATCACTCGCCTTAGCGGCGAAGGCCATACGCCAAATCCCAAAAACTCCAGGAGGGAGTCGAGATCGTGCCATAGTAGACACGCGTCGTGAAGAACATAATCGCAGTGGTCGCCGTCACCACTCGAAGGAAAGAAGCGGCTCACGTCGGCGCAGGTCCAGGAGCAGATCACGCAGATCTTACAGTAGCGACTCATACTCTGATCAGGAGCCTGAGCCACACGGAGCTCTGTGCTTCACTCGACGCGTCCGCGAGACACGGATGCCCAAAGGGTTCAAACTCACATCTGAACAGCCCAAATACACGGGTCGACAGGAACCTTCAGGATGGCTGGAAGACTACAGACTGGCTGTCGCGTGCCAGCGAGGCACAATCACAGCCATGCAATACATACGACTCATGCTCGAAGGCACAGCCCGCGACTGGCTCAAGGCTCTACCTCCATCAACATACGACTCGTGGGATCACTTCCGCGCAGACTTCATCAAAAACTTCGAGCCTCTATGTGAGCGACCAAAAACGTTCGAAGAACTGCGAGCCTGCGTTCAACGGTCAGACGAAACGTTGAGGTCATACATCCGACGATGGACTGAGATACGCAACTCAGTTGGAGTAATTTCAGAAGATATGGCCATGGATGCTTTCATCATGGGCCTCGCCAGGCGAGACTTCAAAGAAGCACTTGGTCGCCAAAAGCCAACCTCTGTGGCTAACCTCCTGAAGATCGCGACTGAGTGGGCAGACGGAGAAGACATGGCGCGCACCACACGCGGGTCCTCACCCCGTGACAATCATGAAAGCGGCAGTCGAAGCCGCAGAGACTCATACAGAGACGACCGAGGCGCAAACGTTCAAAACGTCACTACGACGACGACCCGAATTCATGGCGGCTGGGTTCTCCACCCCGCAACGACCAAGACAGAAGCGACCGACGGTCAGAAGATCGACGGGACAGTCGAGATGATCGCCGGGACAGTCGAGACGCAACCGCGCAGTGACAGCTACAAGAAGAAAGACTGGCGCAAGTCGCGCTCCGGCGCACAAACGAGCGATCATTCGAAGAAAAGATGGATGCTGATTGCAGATTCCACCTGTACAAGGGGAAGACGGAAAATTGCGCTCCAATCACTCGATGAGAAACTGCAGAGAATTCGACCAACTAGCATCTGAATACGTGCAACTCAGAAAGGCAACAGCCGCACACGCACCCGCACCTGCACCTGTGCCTCAGCCAAACAATGTGCCTGTTCTGATGGCACCACCTCCACCACCACAGCCTGCCGCAGGCGGAAATATCGCGGGTGCCATACAACCCGTACCTCGGGTGGACGAACCTCAGTACCCTCCGCCCCAAGGGCAGATGTACATGATACAGAAAGGTCGCCCTTCCAACAGGGAGCAAAAACTTCGCACTCGACAAGTAAATATGGCGGTCATGTCACCTCCTGCGTAACTGAATTCTTGAAGGGATCCGAAACTGCAATAAGCTTCAGCAGAGAGGACCACCCACCATCGGTCGTTCGTCCAGGGCACTCTGCTCTGGTACTCGACGCACAAATTGGAGGCTACGCCATGTCCAAGGTCTTCATGGATGGTGGCAGCGGCATAAACATCATCTTCGCAGATACGCTCCGCAAAATGAACAGGTCAGTCGAAAACCTGCCAAATCCTCAAATACCTTTCACGGTATCGTCCCAGGCAAAGCAATAAGCCCAGAAGGCACCATACAACTCGACGTAACGTTCGGGGACAAGAACCACTTCAGGACAGAGTCGATTGAGTTCGAAGTTGTCGACTGGAAGTCACAATACCACGCCATACTTGGACGCCCGACGTTCGCTCGATTCATGGCGTCCACACTACGCATACCTCCAGCTAAAGATGCCTGGACCAAAAGGAGTAATCACAGTCAAAGGAAACTTCCAAAAGTCCGACTCTTGCGACCGAGAGTTTAGCAAAATCTCTGAGATGTTCGGCATGGAAGCAACACTCGCCGATCTAGCGGTCTCCAACGATCGAACACTTATGCCGGAGCACAAGAAGGTGGCAGTCGACAGAGCATTCAATGCCACCAATGACACAAGGTCGCATCAGGTGCACCCGACTGACCCGACCAAGACAGTCAATGTCTCTTCGAGTCTGCCTATCGCATAGGAAAGCGCGCTCGTCGAATTCCTCCGTGAGAACTGGGATATATTTGCGTGGTGTCCAGCCGACATGCCAGGTATTCCCAGGGAATTCGCCGAGCACTCTCTCCAATTATTTCCAGATGCTAAACCAGTCAAGCAAACAATGCGCCGCATATCCGGCCCAAAAGAACCGCAGTCGAAGCCGAAGTCGACAGACTACTCGCAGCAGGTTTCATCAGAGAAATCAAGAAATCACAATGGGTGGCCAACCCCGTACTTGTAGAGAAGAAGCACACAGATATCCTTCGGATGTGCGTAGATTTCACAGCACTCAATAAATGCTGTCCAAAGGATCACTTTCCACTACCTCGAATCGACCAGATCGTCGACTCCACCGCCGGGTGCGCTCGCTTGTCCTTCCTGGATGCTTACTCAGGTTACCACCAGATAAGGATGAAGGAAGAGGATGAAGAGAAAACGGCGTTCATAACCCCACTCGGGGTCTACTGCTACACAAATGCCTTTCGGGCTCAAGAACGCAGGCGCAACCTACCAGCGCATGATGCAAGACTGCCTCAAGAAGCAAATTGGGCGAAACGTCCAGGTCTACGTAGATGACATCGTCATCACAACAAGGGAGGAAAACACACTACTCGATGACTTGCGAGAGACGTTCGCAAACCTCAAACGCTTCCACATCAAGCTCAACCCGAAGAAGTGCACGTTCGGCGTGCCAGCCGGGCAGCTCCTGGGGTATCTAGTCTCGGCTCGTGGAATCGAGGCGGACCCGGAGAAAATACAGGCCATCTTGACGATGCAAAGGCCTTCAAAGCTCCATGACGTGCAAAAATTAGCGGGTCGAGTGGCAGCACTCAGTCGATTCATCAGCAAACTGGGCGAAAAAGCACTCCCGTTCTATCGACTGATGAAGAAAGCAGACAAATTCGAGTGGACGCCAGAAGCCGAAGCAGCCTTCACGGACCTCAAGCGAGTCCTCACAAGCCCTCCAATCCTCGTCGCACCAAGGGAACGCGAGCCACTATACCTATATGTCTCCGCAACTAACAGGGTGGTAGCACCGTACTGGTAGTCGAACGCAGGGAGGAGGGACACGCCCAAAGCATACAACGCCAGTCTATTACTTGAGTGAAGTGCTCTCCATATCAAAGCAGCGGTACCCGCACTATCAAAAGCTGGCCTACGCCGTGTTCATGTCCTCAAGGAAGCTGACGCACTACTTCGCAGAGCACCCGATCACTGTAATCAGCACCTCAGGGATCGGGACATCCTCACAAACCCCAACGCAACTGGGCGAGTCGCAAAATGGCTCATCGAGCTAGGACCACGAGATATCAAGTATGATTACCCGAAGGCCATCAAAGCACAAGTCTTACCTGACTTCCATACCGAGTGGATCGAAGCTCAGTTGCCAGGAGCACCAGATGTGTCCAACTCATGGACTATGTACTTTGACGGCTCAAAGAAGAACGAAGGCGCAGGCGCAGGTGTCATCCTCATATCACCAAAAGGCGACAAGCTTCGCTATATCCTGCAGATGGGATTCGAGTTACCATCCAATAACGAAGCAGAGTACGAGGCCCTGATCCATGGCATGCGGATGGCCAAAGCCCTCGGGTGCACTCGACTGATGATCTATGGTGACTCGAATCTTGTGGTGCAGCAAACAATGAAGGCCTGCGATGCAATCGCAGATAACATGATCGCCTACCGTGACCTGTACAACCTAATGGAGGGCAGCTTCGAAGGCTGCGAGTTGCGGCACATAGGGCGCGAGAGCAATGAAGAAGCAGATAAGCTAGCCAACATTGGCGCGACCAAAGCACCAGTTCCACCTGGTGTCTTCCTCGAGCGCATCGAGCACAGGTCCATCAAGAAAAACGAACATCTCCTACATCAGCCGCACCAGCCAAGAGCAAAGCACCTAGCACAGAGGACCCGCCAGTCGAGGTACTCCTCATCGAGCCAACTTGGACTCAACCTTTCCTCGCATACATACTCCGCGGCGAGGTACCTGAAGACATAACAGAGTCAAGACGCGTCACTCGACGATCTAAAGCATACACCGTCATCAACGGCGAACTATACAAGCGCAGCATATCAGGTATGTTCCAACGATGCATAGCATTGAAGATGGCCAGCCATCCTTCGTGATATTCATGCAGGTACCTGCGGGCATCACGCCAGCAGTCGATCACTCGTAGCCAAAGCCTTTCGCGCAGGCTTCTACTGGCCCACAGCACTCAAAGACGCGGAGGACATAGTCAAAAGGTGCATCGGCTGTCAAAAATTCGCCACAAAGCCGCACGCACCCGCATCGGCGTTGAAGACAATACCATTGGCCTGGCCCTTCGCCCAGTGGGGGCTCGATATGGTCGGGCCACTCAAAAAATCCTCCCATGGAGGGCATACTCACCTTCTGGTGGCGGTCGACAAGTTCACCAAGTGGATTGAAGCAGTCCCTATCACAAGTTCGACTGCCACTACAGCAGTCAATTTCATAAAATCCATCATATACCGCTTTGGTGTACCAAGCAGTATCATCACTGATAACGGTACAAACTTCACGGCTGAAGAGTTCCGAACTTTCTGCAAAGAGCAAGACATCACGCTCAACTATGCATCCGTGGCACACCCGCAGTCCAATGGCCAAGTCGAAAAAGCCAATGGACTCGTGACGAGCGGAATCAAGAAACGCCTCCTGGTGCCACTCAAAAGAGCCGCGGGTGCTTGGGTCGAAGAACTCCATCTGTGCTATGGAGCCTACGCACAACTCCCAACGCTTCAACACAATTCACCCCATTCTTTATGGTCTACGGCGCAGAGGCAATCCTGCCATCAGATGTAAGATTCAATGCACCAAGAGTCGAGCATACAACGAAGAAGATGCAGATGAAGCACTCGAAGATGCAGTCGACTTGCTCGAAGAAGCACGCAACACGGCGCTAGCACGCACAGCTGTCTATCAGCAAGACCTCCGCAACTACCACAGCCGTCGACTGCGTACCAGGTCCTTCGAGGTTGGCGACCTGGTACTTCGACTGAAGCAAAAGAAGGTGCACAAACTCGCTTCTCCATGGGAAGGACCCTTCATCATCACCGAGGTCATTGGTGGTGGAGCATACAGACTGAAGCACGCGAAGACAGGCGAACTCTCGCACAATCCTTGGAACGTTGCGCAGCTGCGCCGTTTCTATGCTTAGATTGCTCAGTCGCACAATGTAATAGGCACATATGTCGGATGGCTGCAGGTTTCAGACGCGCTCTTTTCCTTACCAGGGTACCTACGGGGACTGGAAGGTTTTTAATGAGGCGGCCTGCAGCTTAACATTCAAAAATGGAATATAATCAATGATTCCTCATATTTCTCCTGCTTACTACTCATAACTTATTCGCACAAACTTAGCCTCACCCGAATACTCGGGGCTGCGCTATCTCAAAGCATGAGCTTTCGCTCCTTCTTCTTCAAACATAATACCCCAGCCGCACTCGAATACTCGGGGGCTGGGTCATAAAATCATACATAAATGAAAAAGTTGCTCAAAATCATGAGTTGAAGCTTCAAACATCGCAAAAATTCACAGCCTCACTCGAACACTCGGGGGCTGTGCAATTTATGTTCCATAGTTCCATCTAAGTGTTTTTCATAAACCCCACTCGATACACTCGGGGGCTGCGCACATACACATAAACAAATACACACTACGTATAAATGGCAAATTTACACTCGGGGGCTGTCCTCTATACAGAAATACCCTAATCTTCTGGTTCGTCCTTGACTGGTAGAACAGGGCCCATAAGTTGCGCGTGATAACACTCAAATATCACCCTCGCAGACTTGACTGTACCATCGAGTTGCGACTGTGACAAAGTCGATCCAGGCACGGGTGGATGTAGCTGCAAATTTGGACGCTGACTCCGGATATACGCCATCGTTGCGTTGGCTCCATCCACAAGCTTCTGGGTGATAAAATCTCGAATAGGACCCGCACTCCGGAAAAGCCCGAGCAACGCATGGATTCCTTGAGGTTGCGGCCCAGTCGGGAAAAGAGTGAAAGGATCGTATGACACCTAGAGGGGGGGGTGAATAGGTGCTACTTCAATTTTAATACTTTTTCAAATTAGGCTTGACACAAAAGGTAAATTCTCTAGATATGCAACTAAGGTGCATTTACCTATATGACAAGCAAGCAACTAAACAAGATACACGAAGTAAGGACTATGAACAAGGATAGAAGTAACCGAAGTGAAAGCACGCGGAGACACGGATGTAATCCCGAGTTCCTCCTTTTTAGGGGAGTACGTCTCGTTGGAGAGGTGTGAGCTACCACGAAGGTCAAAACTCAACCGCCACAAAGGCGGACGCACCTTCTTCTCCAATGGACCGCACCACAAAGGTTTGGTTCACCTTCCACTATCGGAATCCTTCAAGGCGGAATCCGGAGCCCTTACAACAACGATCCGGGGCACAACCCACAAGAGGATTGGGGGCTACCGAACAGCTACAAATCTGTCACAAAGACAACAAGTGAGTACAATAAGAGGCTAGGTTTTCCCAATGGAAATCCTAGCAAAGGGTCCCTCAAGTGAATGAGGGGGAAATAAAGAACGGCTTGGTGAAGATGTAGATCCGGGGCTTCTCCTTCAATCCTCCAAGTATCAACGAGTTTGGGTGGAGGGATTGGGAGATCTATCAAATCTTGAGCTTGCAATCAATGGTGTTCTTCAATGTGGTCAAGCTGGTTGTCCAAAGGTTGGTGAAGAGGTATTTATAGTCCCCTTCAGAACAGCCGAGACACCCGGCCTGGGAACCAGCCTGGACTGGCCTGGGGCCGGGCTGGGCTAGCTGGGAACTGGCCGAGCCACCGACCAAACCGGCCTGGGTGCCGGCCTGGGCCGGCCTGGAGGCCAGAGAGCAGCCCGAGGCAATCGGCCTGGCGGCCAGCCTGGGCCGGCCTGGGGGCCGGCGAGCTGCCCGTGGCAACCAGCCTGGGCCGGCCTAGGGGCCGGCGAGCTACCCGAGGCATCCGGCCTGGGGGCCGGCCTCCCTGCAGTGCGTCTTCTCCTTCACCCTTTGAAGACCGACAACTACTTTTCTTCCCTTTTTGCATAGAGAGAGATCCACTAGTATCTTTTTATATAGATGGTCATATTTCCCGTAGACACTTAGCGGTGTGTTAAAATCTTCCAAGTGTTATGATCAAACATCAAAACAAGATTAACGGATTTTGTCCTTTCAATCTCCCCCTTTTTGATGTTTGATGACAACACAAGGAATTTGCAAAAAAGTATCTCATTTAAGCATGGCAAAGTTTTTGAGGGAAGGTCCCCCTTAAACTTATACGCCAACAAGATATACAAGTAACATAAGCTCAAATGACAACTCGAAGCAAGCACAATATAGAGACTATGTGAGTAAGGGATATGTGACAATTCTCACCATAGACATCATGAGTGTGTAGAGCAATTTTCTCACCATAGGCTTCAAATAGATATAATCTTGGAATAAAATCACCTTGTAAAGGACTCCAAAATAATAGAAGATAAACCGGGCAAGTCCTTACAATAACATAAAGGGGGTCCATAATATCCTTACAATAACCATGACAAGAGTTCCAAAGTACACCACAAATGGAGTTCACTTAAAAACTTAAACAAGTTCGATGCAAATGGAACACGGGAAATATGAAAACGCAAATGGATGCAATGCAATGCAAATCCCCGGAGATCTCTATCCCCCTTTGGCATCAAGACACCAAAAAGGGAGAAAGTGAAGTGAAGGTCCATGATCACTCATCTTCATCCTCATCATAGTCCTCGTCATCCTCAGCATCATGAGCAGCTGGACCGGAGCTGGACTGACCAGGGTCGCCTTGCCAATATGGAGCAAGAGAGGAGGCATCATCACCAAACCTATAAGTGTACTTGTTCTGGGCCATGTAGGTGTTCTCTGAGACTTCAGCTGAGCTGTCTGGATAGGAAAGATTAAGCTGGGTCATGATGGCACGTTGATTGCGGTTGTAGACCTTCTGCTTGTGATAAGCCTTGTACTCGGATTTGCGTTTGTGCGCAAAGAAGCAGTTCATCCTTTTGAGAGCTTGAACTAAGCCACCTTTCTTTCTTCCTCATCATCTTCTTCATCAGAATCTCCCTCAGGAGCATCACTAGGAGGCGGCCAAACAGGATCACCCTCGGGCATAGGACTAAGACCAACAGGATCAGGATAAAACAACTCATACTGACTAACCACATCATCAGGCAACTTGGTGTTGAAGAGAGTCTGCAGAAGCGGACCATAACAGGGAACCTTTCCTTTGACAACCACAATTTGCATCTCGTTCCAAAGATAATCAAGCACATCAATCTGCTTCTTCCTAAGATAAAGATCATAGATGTGATGAAGACAATTGACCATCCGGTCACGAACCAAACCCTTCTCTCCAAACTTGATGGCAAGACAGTTTCTCAAAATTTTGTGAACAATTCTCCAGAAAGGATACATATAAACTGTATGAGGAATCTTCCCACGAAGGCCGCTCTGAGGAGGATAACAATGGCGAATCCCCGTCTCAGCTGGAATGATCTTAGAGAGATGGAGACGAACATAGCAAGGTGCAACGGGCAATTCCTCAAGACCAAACAGTGCCCCAAACTCAGCCAAAGACGTTGAACATACAGTATCTGCACTCATCCATGTCAAAGTCCTCTTACCATGCTCAGTGGTGAAAACAACAGTAGCATAAAATTGCTGAAGCAAAGCAGGAGAATATGGAGTGCAAATAGTCATGAGCTTAGAGATTTGATGAAAATCCATCATATCCATCACATCAGGCCATGTATCTTTAGCTTGGGCAAGGTTGAAATAATCCACGGGAACATGAGCATTCTTTTTGACTATAATGCGTTGATGAAAGATTTGCTGGTGCATCTTGCAATAGAATCTACTATCATCTAGGCATGTGGGCTGACCAAAGGCATAAGGGTTGAAAGACAAACGATCTCTCTTAAATTCACTAGTTTTACCTTGACCCAAGACGCACGTACCGGTTCCGCGGAATTGACAGGAGGCTGAGCAGATTTCTTGGCAGCTTTCTTGGACGCAGCAACTTTCTTGAGTTTCTTGGCCTTGGGCAAAGAGGAAGATTCGGCATTGAAATCATCAACAATGTCATCCAGGCCATCGAAGGTCTTGCTCTTGCCAGCCCTGCTAGACTGAGGAACCGCCTCCCAATCATCTTCCCAATTGTTCATCTTCAATGAGCTTCAAGAATGCACCAACAGAGAAGAAGATCTTCCCAAAACTGGCACCAAAAGGGAAAACTATGTGGATAGGAAGGAAGATCGGGCGAATCCCCTTCAGATCTGTGGAGAGGAAGGGGTGGGGAGGGGCTCAAATGGAGTGGGGAAGGTGGAGGATCTCTAGGAGAGAGAGAGGGGGCGGCCATGGAGGAGAGCATCACGGGGAGGAAGAAGAAAAACTGTTCGAGATGGTCTCCCCGTGCGAGATAAGAGCAGAGGCGCGCCGGCCCTGGAGTCGGCCTAGGCCGGGTGGAAGGCCGACCAGGGACCCGAGGCGACCGGCCCTGGAGCCGGCCTTGGCCAGGCTGGAGGCCGGGCAGGGACCCGAGACAGCCGGCCCTGGAGCCGGCCTGGGCCGGGCGGGAGGCCGAGCCACGCGCAGGACAGCAGTTTCTTCTCTGAGGTCGCCCATCTTCCTGGAATTGACGATCTTGTGCTCCGAACACCTTGCATCTTCAAGAAAACCACAGCTGAGAAATCCGTCTTCAAGAATATCCATTGAGCAATCTTTGAGTAATCCGGGGAGATGCGAAACATGAAGAAAAACTTCACACATCCAATGGGAAAAATAAAACTCCAAATAAGCAACATTGGATGTGATGCAAAGAGATGACAAATAGCGAATATGCATCAAAACACAAGAAAAACCAACTCTTCAAGGAGAAGAGGGCGGTGGCCTAGGCCACCATATATGAGTGTGTGGTGTGACACCGCGAAGATATATCTTGGGTTCACGGCCACTACTCATCATTGAAGCTCACAATTCATAGAAACGAATAAGATAAGCAAATGATTTCTTAATGTCGGCATAATGGGGGAGGGATAGTCCAATGGATTAGGACCGCACTCCCCCTATGTCCATGCCTACACCTAAACCAAATAGATAGTCAAAACATAGGTGTGTATGCAAGATGGTCAAGTCAAGCTCCTAGAATCCACGATATTTAGCTCATGCCTCAAGAAGGTGAATCTTGCTTCATCAAGTGGCTTCGTGAAATGTCGGCAAGTTGATCTTTGGTTGGAATATAGCCAAGCTCAATATCACCACGAGCAATATGATCCCGAATAAAATGATGACGAATCTCAATATGCTTCGTTCTTGAGTGTTGCACCGGATTGTGGCCAATCTTGATAGCACTTTCATTGTCACATAAAAGAGGCACTTTGTCACAATTGACACCGTATTCCTTTAAAGTTTGCCTCATCCATAACAATTGAGTGCATGCACTTGCGGCCGCCACATACTCGGCTTCGGCGGAGGATAGAGATATACAATTTTGCTTCTTAGAAGACCAACTCACCAAGGACCTACCAAGAAATTGGCATGCCCCGGAAGTTGATTTCCTATCATCCTTGCAACCGGCCCAATCCGAATCCGTGTACCCGGCAAGAGAGAAATTAGTGCCCTTTGGGTACCACAAACCAAACCTTGGGGTATCAACCAAATATCGAAGGATTCTATTGACCGCCACCATGTGGCTTTCTTTAGGAGCGGCTTGATACCTTGCACACACCCCTACACTCAACACAATATCGGGTCTAGATGCACAAAGATAAAGCAAAGAACCAATCATAGAGCGATAAAGTTTTTGCAAACATCGATACCGTCGGGGTTAAGTTCAAGATGGCATTTGGTGTCCATGGGAAACCGCTTCCCTTAGCATTGTGCATATTGAACCTCTTGAGCATGTCTTGGGTATATTTGGTTTGAGAGATGAAAGTCCCTTCATTCAATTGCTTGATCTCAAAACCGAGAAAGAACTTCAATTCGCCCATCATAGACATCTCGAACCTATCGGTCATAAGCTTTGAAAATTCATCATTGAAAGCTTTGTTAGATGAGCCAAATATAATATCATCAACATAAAGTTGGCATATGAAAAGCTCCCCTTTGACCCTCTTGGTAAAGAGGTGGGATCGATTTGCCCCAATTCAAATCCACGGTCTAGCAATAGCTCTCTTAGGTGCTCATACCAAGCACGAGGTGCTTGTTTGAGACCATAGAGCGCCTTATCAAGCTTGTAGACATGGTTAGGGAATTTAGGGTCCTCGAAACCCGGTGGTTGCTTAACATATACCAACTCCTTTAAAGGACCATTAAGAAAGCACTTTTCACATCCATTTGTTGCAATTTAAAGTTATGATGTGATGCATATGCAAGAAGGATACGGATGGACTCAAGGCGAGCCACGGGTGCATAAGTCTCTCCAAAATCAATGCCTTCAACTTGAGAGTACCCTTGTGCAACCAATCTTGCCTTGTTCCTCACAACCATTCCATGCTCATCTTGCTTGTTCTTGAATATCCACTTTGTGCCTATAACATTGCGGCAATCTTTTGGCTTCTCAACTAGATTCCACACTTTGTTGCGCTTGAAGTTATTGAGTTCATCATGCATAGCTTCTAACCAATCCGGATCTTCAAGAGCTTCAAACACTTTCTTTGGTTCCACCATGGAAATATGAGCTTGATGTTCACTAAAGTTTGCCAATTGCCTTCTTGTGGTAACACCCTTCTTGTGGTCACCAAGGATGTTTTCTAGATGGTGACTCTTTATTCAAAGTCTTTACAACTCTTGCTTTACGACGGGCTTCGATATCTCTATTGCATCTTGGAGGTATCTCTTGATCATCTTGATCATTTGAGTCCCCGTCTTGACCGGAATGTTGACCTTGATCATCTTGAAGCACATCTTCAACAATGAAGGAGAGGGTTGATCTTGGTCATGACCTTGGCTAGCATCAACAATAGGAGAACTTGGTTCTTGCATAGCAACTTGGTCAACATGAGGAGGGTCTTGAACTTGTTCTTGGGGTGGTGCATCATTTGCTTCCATGATAGGCGCCGTTTCAACTTGTGATGAAGAGGCCTCCACTTGAATGGAGCTTGGACTTGCTTGAGGAGACTCGTAATGAATCTCAACGGGACGATGGAAACCAATGCCCATTCTTCTTATAGCATCTTGAGGCTCTTCATTATCTACATCACAAACATGAAATTGCGCCACTTGGGAGCCGTCATTCTCATCGAACCTCACATCACAAGATTCTATGACTTTCCCAACGGTTTTGTCATAGACTCTATAGGTGTGAGATTCGGCACCGTACCCAACAAAAACACCCTCTAAAGCTTTAGATTCAAATTTAGACAAACGAACACTTTTGTTCTTATAGAAACACTTACAACCAAATACTCGGTAGTAGGAGACATTGGGCTTGTTGCCGGTGAGCATCTCATAAGATGTAAACTTCTTGCCAACGCGAAAGAATAGCCGGTTAGATGAATGACACGCCGTGGAGATAGCCTCGGCCCATAAGAATAGCGGAGACTTAAACTCCGCCAACATAGACCTTGCCATATCCATGAGAGTCCGGTTCTTCCTTTCGGCTACACCATTTTGTTGAGGGGTATATGCAGCGGAATATTGATGACGAATCCCCTCTTCACTAAGAAACTCATTTAAGGTGTAGTTCTTGAACTCGGAGCCATTATCACTCCTAATGACCAATATAGGGACATTGTTTGGCGTTGAACTTCATTGGAAAAGTCGATGACGGCTTGTTGGGTCTCATCCTTCGTCTTGAAGAAATAAACCCAAGTAAATCTTGAATAGTCATCAACAATCACCAAACAATATTTCTTCCCACCAAGACTAGGTTGAGGCACGGCACCAAAGAGATCAACATGAAGAAGTTCCAATATCCTCTTTGATGAAATGATGGTCTTGCTTGGATGGGGAGAATCATGCATCTTTCCTTCAACACAAGCCCTACAAAGACGATCTCTAGAAAAAGAAACATTGTCTTTTAGTCCAAGAATGTGGCCACCCTTGTGAAGACTTTGCAAAGTTCTCATGTTGACATGGGACAAGCGGCGATGCCACAACCATCCCACGTCGGCCTTTCCGAATAGGCATATTGCTTGAGTGTTGGTAGACCCCGAAAAGTCCACCACGAACAACTCATTTTCAACATACCCAACGAACATGACCTTTAGAGTCTTGCTCCTCAAGAGTACCACCATATCAATAGTAAAATGGACATCAAAATTCATCTTATTAAGTGCACGAACGGACATAAGATTGTAACCGAGGGACTCGACAAGCATGACATTTACAAGGGTGATATCCTTTGCAACTACCACCTTGCCGAGACCCGTTACCTCCGCTTTTGATTTATCACCATAGGAGACGGATGCTTGATTTATATTTGGTCCCAACTCCGTCATGATCTCCTTGCTTCCGGTCATATGACTAGTGCATCCACTATCAACCACCCATTTAGACCCACCGGAAGCATAGTCCTACAAGAAATCATTGCTTGGTTTTAGGTACCCATTTCTCAATGGGTCCTCTTTTGTTAGCAACAAGGGTCTTAGGAACCCAAATAGAATAAGCAATGTAACCATCATAAGGACCAACATATTTTGCATAAACATCCCCATAATAATCAACATAAAGAATGTAGTTGGGATTGTTATGCCCCGCAAAGTCACTACGAGTGGTCTTGCCCCTAGTGGCATTACCACCCGCAATGGAGTCTTGGCTTGTGCGGGCTTGGCATTGGTGTTGCTCTTCTTCTTCTTTGCCTTGGCCACATAACCAAGACCCTCCTTCCCTTTGTGTGGCTTTTGCTCAAAAATTTGAGCAACAACCTTTTCTTTACCTTTAGGAATAGAGGTCTTGGCACTAGTGGCCTTGGCAAGCTCAACCTTCAACCTAGCATTTTCCTCAATAACATTTGCATGATCACAAGAGGGAGTAGAGGTGCTAGGTGAGTTAGATTTAGAAAGTTGAGTTTGAAGTTGCTCATGAGACTTGACTAGAAGAGAGTGGGTACTTTCCAAGGCCTTGTGAGCCTTGTTAAGTTTCTCCACATCCTCAAGGAGTCTAGCATTAGCAACCACAAACTCGGCTTTCTCCTTTTTAATCACTTTATATTTAGCAAAGACATGATCTCTATCCTTAATGATTTTAGCAATTATTTCATCATTTTTATCATCAAGAGACTCAATTCTTTCCTCAAGAGAGGTTCTATATTCACTCTCTTCTTCAAGAGAAGCATTCAAGGATTCTATGGAAGCATTCAAGGATGCTATGGTGAGAGAATCCTCTCTCTCAATTTTTCCCTTGTCATCAAGGATTTCTTCGGCCGCATCAAGTTGTCTCAAGAGAGACTCAACATATGCCTTAGTTTCACCTTGCAAGTTAGCCACAATAGTATCGGAAGCAACAAGTTCTTTCTTAATCACAAGACTAGTTTTATCATCTATTTCATGCATAGTCTTGGGAGTAGAAGATGATACCTCGGTGACGGAGCCATGAGGCAACGAGCGGTGTTGATGGAGAGGTTCTCATTGGGGGATTCGAAGAGAGAAGGAGGTGGAGTTGATACAATGGCCAAAGCGGCCACCTCACGAGTGGGTTCTTCTTCTTCTTCGGAATCCTCGGAAGGATACTCTTCTTGAGTCATCAACACAATTCTTGGTGCTTTCTTGAAGAATGGCTTCCTCTTGACAAAAGGCTTCTTTTGTATCATGTTTGATTCGCCCTTGAGGACAAGCCTTCCACCGTTTTGCTCTCTATTCTCATAAGGACAATCTTGATGAAGTGATGCTTGTTATGACAATTGTAGCAAGTCTTTATCCTATTAGCAAACTCCTTCTTCCCACTTGGATTGTTTGTTCGATCAAGTTGAGCCTTTGCCTTGGCCGGGTCATTCCAAAATGTCCTTGTTGCAAGAGCTATGTGACCATGGAGGGCTGGTTCAAGTTCATCGGGAGGAAGGTTGTTCGGGCATGCTTCAACTTCATCATGTTCATCAAGGCACACAACCTTGGCCTTCAAAGCAAGAGAGGGACCTTGCTTCATTCCCATGGCCCTAGCACGGTTGTCTAGAGCATTCTTGGTGGCAACCTTGGAGGCTTGCATCTCTTGCATAACTTCATTGGATGTCATCTCAAGGTAGTTGAATTTTCCTTGAAGGCCTTCAAGTCAACGGGCTCGAAGGGCATGAGAGCATTCACATACTTCCTCTTGATCCAAGCATCATCCACATAGGTTGCCCCAACATTAAAAGGCTTGGCAAGAATGTTGAGTCTTCATACATCTCTCATGAGTTTCATATCAAGCATGTAGAACCTTCGGCTCATTGTCAAGCATCAATCTATTCCTCTTCATGCTTTCATTTCCAAGAAATGCCACCTCAAGGCACTCCAAGCTTCTTTGGCGGTGGAGACGTTTTGAATGTGATGAAGACCACTTTCTCCAACGGCAAGTTCAATCATGTGGAGAGCGGAAGCATTGAGTTGTTTCTCGGCCACCTCTCTTCTTGTCAAGTTGTTAGGATTCACGGCCTTGTATCCCTCTTGAATGATCCTCCAAAGCTCGATAGAGGAACTGTTGATATGAGATTTCATTAAGTGTTGCCAAGTAGCAAAAGCCAATGCATTAAGTTTAGGAGGTGGACCCAAAGGGTTTATGCGAGTATGATGGATAGGTGGGTCGGGAGAGTACACAAAGGGAACCCCATGGTACTCCGGCTTCCCACCTTCGGGAGTGGTGGTAGAGTGGAAGATTTCTTAGGGTCGGTTTCTTTATCTTCAACCCCTTTCTTTTCCTTTTCCCTCCTCGGTATCACCGTCATGGGAGGTAGCGGAGTCATCTAGTGGGGTGGTCTCCTTAGGAACCTTGCCACTTGCGAGTTGTGTGATCAACTCACGCATCTCGGCAAATTTGGTATCCATGGACGATATCAAAGATGTCTCCATCGATTTGAGATCGGCCATGGATGCCGTAGTGGCTTGGTCTCCGGGATCACCATCACTTCGTGTCATACTTCTCTTAGGCGGTTAAGCCCAACAAGAGAGCCGAGGCTCTGATACCAATTGAAAGGATCGTATGACACCTAGAGGGGGGGTGAATAGGTGCTACTTCAATTTTAGTACTTTTTCAAATTAGGCTTGACACAAAAGGTAAATTCTCTAGATATGCAACTAAGGTGAATTTACCTATATGACAAGCAAGCAACTAAACAAGATACACGAAGTAAAGACTATAAACAAGGATAGAAGTAACCGAAGTGAAAGCACGCGGAGACACGGATGTAATCCCGAGTTCCTCCTTTTTAGGGGAGTACGTCTCGTTGGAGAGGTGTGAGCTACCACAAGGTCAAAACTCAACCGCCACAAAGGCGGACGCACCTTCTTCTCCGATGAACCGCACCACAAAGGTTTGGTTCACCTTCCACTATCGGAATCCTTCAAGGCGGAATCCGGAGCCCTTACAACAACGATCCGGGGCACAACCCACAAGAGGATTGGGGGCTCCCGAACAGCTACAAATCTGTCACAAAGACAACAAGTGAGTACAATAAGAGGCTAGGTTTTCCCAATGGAAATCCTAGCAAAGGGTCCCTCAAGTGAATGAGGGGGAAATGAAGAACGGCTTGGTGAAGATGTAGATCCGGGGCTTCTCCTTCAATCCTCCAAGTATCAACGAGTTTGGGTGGAGGGATTGGGAGATCTATCAAATCTTGAGCTTGCAATCAATGGTGTTCTTCAATGTGGTCAAGCTGTTGTCCAAAGGTTGGTGAAGAGGTATTTATAGTCCCCTTCAAAATATGGCCGTTGAAGGGGTAAGAGTCGACGCAGGAAGCAGGGCCGGCCTGGGGGCCGGCAGCAGCCGAGACACCGGCCTGGGAACCAGCCTGGGCTGGCCTGGGGGCCGGGCTGGGCTGGCTGGGAGCTGGCCGAGCCACCGACCAAACCGGCCTGGGTGCCGGCCTGGAGGCCGGAGGGCAGCCCGAGGCAACCGGCCTGGCGGCCAGCCTGGGCCGGCCTGGGGGCCGGCGAGCTGCCCGTGGCAACCAGCCTGGTGACCAGCCTGGGCCGGCCTGGGGGCGGCCTCCTGCAGTGCGTCTTCTCCCTTCACCCTTTGAAGACCGACAACTACTTTTCTTCCCTTTTTGCATAGAGAGAGATCCACTAGTTTCTTTTGATATAGATGGTCATATTTCCTGTAGACACTTAGCGGTGTGTTAAAATCTTCCAAGTGTTGTGATCAAACATCAAAACAAGATTAACGGATTTTGTCCTTTCAAAGAGTCTGGTTGATTCGACTGAAGGCCGACCTGCATAACTCGAGCAGCAGAGTGCTCCGCCACACTCAATCATTTAGAGTTGCGAGTATGCGCGCTCGGTTCTTATCCAAGCGAAAGTGCTGACGGCCCGTCGTTGGTTCGTCAGTCGCATTGTTCAACTGCTCATCAACACGAGCTTGCTCCGCCTGGAAGTCTGGAACAAAGCCTGCAACAACGCATGTTGGATCAACAAAAAGGACAGACTATGAACTCTTGAGATCAAGGCAGTCATGCTTACACTCGAGTTGTCTGTTCACGATCTCCATCTCGCCAAGCACATAGTCCTCTCGCTGAGTGGGTAAGTAGGCCTCGCCCTCATCTTATCCAGCTCGCTCTGGGCACTTTTCAACTCTTGCTCCAGTTTTACGACTCGAGCCTTCATATAACGCATTACCGCGGCATCATTTGCCACCTGAGCTCGAGATCGAGTGGAAGCACTATGCCGCGACGAGCCAGATGAAGTAGCGGCTGCCCGTTTCTGTTCCAAACATCATAAAATTCTCATGTCAGGTATGAGAGATTCATCACAAAGCTCAGGCGAGTAACAGCACATAGCCTTACAGGCGAAAACACAACAAGGAACCAAATCCATACAGTGTAGCAAAAGCGTACGCGTACTCGCGATGTCATAAAGCATAATTACAGTCCATAAAAAGGGTAGATGGCCCTAAAGTCTATGATGCAGACTCCGACCTAGCCCTACGAGCGCGATGGCGACCTTCGCTAACCGGCGCTCCACGGTAGTCATAAAAATTTCAGCCAGCCGCGCGGCTGGCTCGTTCACATGCTTCAGAGACACCAGTTGCCCGTCCGGCTTCCGAGGGAAATCAGACAGAGCGGCCTCGAAGTCACCCTCTATCCCATGACCTAAAAGGAGCTTGAGGGTGGTCTCTGAGCCGCGTACCGTCAGGGTGCGAGCAAAACTCGCCATAGTCGAGGTTCCCGGGCCTAGGACGTCGGCGAAGCCATCCATAGTCGACGGAAGTTGGCCAGACGGGAACACACCCTTGTATACGGTGCAGAGTGTGCTCGTAGACTTGGCGAGTGCATCCTTCGCTTGGGGGAGATGGCGTCAAGGTCGCCAATAGCACGGTCAAGGGACAAATCGCCGCTCGCCACGTCTACAGGTGCTGGTGCGCCAACAGCTCCTTCTAAAATCAGAAAGAACAGAAACTCTTACACAACACTCAGTGACAACAGAAGTAAACAAAAAGTGGCAAATTTTACTAACCGCCGACGTCTCGGGTGTGGCTAGCCAGCCGCTCAGCATACTCTTTCTCGCGCAAGGCAGCGGAGTCCTTGGCATCATCCAAGGCCTTCTTCGACTCAACTCGCTGCTTGGCGAGCGCATCTTCTAGCTCTTTAACCTGATCCTCAGCTGATTTCTTGTCACCTGGATACGGAAGGCATAACTCAAAATCAGTACAGTAAATGATAGCAAAGAGAGCTTCAGAGGCAGCAAATACACTTACGGGTGAGCTGGTCCAGGTCAGCGCGTAAAGTGTTTCTCTCCTGCTCCATCTGGACAAAAGCTTTGCCCGATTCTACCAGGTTGAGGTAGTAAGGCTACAAGCACATGAAACCAGCATAAGTTATACATAACAAGTACCGTATGCTGACTCGGCAAAAGACACTTACGTGTTCAGTCCAAGGTGCAGCCTTCGAGGTAGATGTCCCAACCTCCGGAGTTGCAGCACTCGTAGCCTTGGCCGTTTCAATAGCAGTAGCCAAGGCTACTGATTGAACGACCTCCAGAGCCACATGGGAGACTTCCGGGTGCTCAGGGGTTGTAATCTTCTCGGATGGAGGAGTCAGTGGACGCACAGTCTCCGCACTGCGAGTGACAGAAGAAATACAACATAAGCAGCAATGTCAACCAGCAAAAAAACCATAGTACAAAAAGCTCAGGAGCAAACCTGTGCTCTTCTTCCTCATCAGTGTCGAGGTTGTCAAAGTTTGGGTCTCCAAAAAGTAGCTCCTCACCCGATTGGGGAGGAGGAGCTGAGCTCAACGGGCTTACGTTCAAAGGAGCAGCTGTGGCAGCAGGAGACGAGCCCGAATCTCCGTCATCTTTCACATCTGACTCCTTCGCGGGTGAACTCGTGGAGGAAGACATACCTCGGGCCACCCGACGGCGCTTGCGAGTGGGTACCCCGCTCACATGATCAGTCGTGGCGGGCTCCTCGGCCTGTACTTCCTCTGCCCCTTCCTCTTCGACCTCTTCCATAGGAGATGTGGTAGCCGAAGGTAGAGGCGATTCATCCCCTCCCTTGTTTCTACCGTTTGCACCTCCGTTTCATGAGTTGGGTCATCTTCGGGAAGAGGAGGAAGGGTTGACGCAGTCGAATGGCCCTGCATACCAAATACAGCAGTCGAAAGTTACAAAGATGCACAACAAAATAGCAAAACCAGGAGATCATAAACTTGATCGTTCACTAACCTCCTCCAAAGGCCTTTCAGCACCATAAGGAGTGACAGGGCAGTCGACGTTGCAGGGCTCGCTGGATTTCGTGCTGGTAATGGACCGCACATGTGAGACCAGCTCGCTCTTCGACAGTTCCGCCTTGCTCATTCGGGTGACGTCGAGCGCACCCTCATACTCCCACATGGGGTGGGCTCGAGCGCGGAGCGGCCACACCCGCATCTTCACAAAGGTGGCAATCAAATGCACACCAGTTACGCTGCTTAGCAGCTCTACAATCTTCGACAGCAGGGGCGCCGCTTCTGCCTTTTCTTCAGATGAAAGCGGGTGGTCCTAGGCATTCGTCCTCGTGAGTATACCAGCAGTCGAAAATGCCGGGACTCCTTCCTGGTCGACGCGCACATAAAACCACCTCTTCCTCCACCCTTGCGCCGAGTCGACCGGCTTCAGGGCGAAGTAGCGGGTGTCGTTGCGCACCTGGATCCCGAAGCCGCCAACAGGATAGGTGCGGCCGCCGCGGTTGTTGGGCCGGACCATGAAAATCGACTTCCAGAGGGCCCAGCTGGGAGAGACTCCCAAGTAGCACTCGCACAAAACCATAAAGCAAGCAATGTGCATAATGCCATTCGGGGTGAAATCATGGATTTGCACCCCGTAAGCAAACATCAAACCACGAACAAAGTCGTGGAGGGGAAACGAAAAACCCCTAGGAAGAAACTCCGCAAAACAAACGCGCTCGTTAGCGCGAGGCTCGGGGAGTACCTGCTTGGGCGACGGCGCGCGGACGAACAGCTGGTCCGCGGGTGGCAGCATTCCCTCCTCACGAAGCTTGTCCAGATGCGCCTCCTTAATGGTGGATTTCACCCAATCGCCGTCGCTCTTCTTGAGGTCGACGACGGGCGCAGATGCGCCAGCCGCAGTCTTCTTCCCCTTTAGAGTGGCCGCGTCGGTCGCGGGCGCGTCGGTAGCAGCAGCCTTTCTCCTTGGCGCCATGGCGGTGGTGGCTAAGGGGAACAGCAGGAGCTCGGGCGCAAGAACAATGGGGAAGCGAGAGGAAGACGATGAAGCAGGGGCGGCGCAGAGCAAATGTCAAGTAAAAATAATGCCAGCGCCGTTCCCCCTATTTACCACAAATCAGCAGCGATCATAACCGTTCAGATCATAATCGTGTGTTCCGCACGCAATCCCGCCGTACACATGGCAACCGCGGAGGGCAACCGTCGCCGGCCACTCCGCCCACTACGCACGCAAAAAGAGGAGCCATCATCACGCCTTCGTCAAAAGTGGGCCAGCCCGGTCAAATCCAGCCAAAACGGCGCAGTTGTTCGGTCAGCGCTGCATAACGGGCCCACATACGTGTCACGTCCCATCCATCACAGCATAACGCACGCCACCGCGTGTCAGGCAGCGCAGTCGCCAAAAACGTCATCCCTGATGTCATTATAAGTGATCTGTTCAGAAAATCATTCGAGTTCGACCAACGCATATCAGTCACTCGATTTCCTCGCTTGATTCGGGTGTGAAAAAGCAACGTTAAGGCATATTACTCCCATCGGGAGCGTATCAGTCACTCGACCGTTCCTTCGACTAAGGCATATTACTCCCATCGGGAGCGTATCAAAAATTTCTTCGACTGAGAGTGTATGGGATAAAAAGATTTGAGATTATCCTCCATTGCAAGCAATAAAGCACAATCTCGGGGGCTACTCCCATCGGGAGCGCTGTCGCGCACCCGATAGAATAACAACAAAGTGTCAGTCGACAAAAGGCTTGACTAGGTTCATATACAAAATCATACTCGAAACATTCCCGAATTGCGTCTGCCGCAAATACCTCGGATGCTGCAAGCATAGTGCAAAGGTAAGACCCGCCGAACTTTTGAGTTGGGCTAAGGACTGTTCCAGCAACATCAATCCTTATATTTTCCGTGTCAGCAGACATGATGAAAAATCCCGACGTACGCGTTGGGTAAATTTCAAAGTTATACTGCAGATCGATTCAGTAAGACCTCCGCGGCCTAGTCGAGTCTGACCAGTCTGTTCCAGATTCGAGTCCGGGGACTCGAGTTTGATTGAAAGCTAGTAAGGTTTTACCCGAATGTGTAGTTAACCGGTCCCGATCCATCGAGTGTACCGGACCTACTAAGCTGTTATCCCTTGAGTATCATAAGCAAAAACCATAGTCGATGAAATACTCGACATAGCCAACATGTGCTATTCATACAGGAATTCCAATTGCAACATACAAATACAAAGCATATGACGTGCACTTACGAATGAGTCCATGCCCGATTCTTCGAGTCAGACAAGTACTCGGGGGCTACTGATAAGGATATACATCTCGGGTACCCTACCATAAGGGTACCTGGTGCACGTGTCGACTAAGACCCAACTATCAAGAGCCTACATGAAGCCCATGACGAAAGGCCCAACAAGATGGAGTATCCTCCAAGAGTAGACATAGGCATAGTCGGTTTAGGCTTTCCTTACATGTAATCTGGGTCGGTTACGAACTCCCGAGACCCAGCCTATTATATAAAGGTTGGGAGGGCCGCCGATCCAGGACAAGCAATACTCGAACCACCAAAAGCTCTAGCGAGATCGACATCTCGCCAGAGCCTCCCTGTAATCACATAATCCCACACGATCAATACCAGACAAGCAGGAAGTAGGGTGTTACTCTCCGGAGGCCTGAACCTGGGTAAATCTTTGCCTCTGCTTGTCAGTCGACGAAACTACCAGTACTACCACGTTTTCTCCCCATAATCTCAACCTAGGTCCTTAACCATGGGATTTGATGAGTTAACCCCTCGTCAATAATGAAGGGGAAACATCTATGAATTGAACTAGATTACAATGCCCATGATCACATAAAGATCACACCATGGGAGAGAGAGATAAACCACATAGCTACCGGCATGAGCCCTCAGCCTCGATGAAGAACTACTCCCTCCTCATCATGGGAGGCAGCAATGGCGATGAAGATGGCTCCGGGGGCACTTCCCCGTCCCAGCAGGGTACCGGAACAGAGACTTCTGTCCCCCAAATTAGGGTTTCGGATGGCGGCGGAGCTCGGAGTCGTATTTGGGAAAATCCTTTGGGTGGTCGTGAGTTTTAGGTCAGGAGGGTCTTTATAGGCGAAGAGGCGACGCGAGGCGGTGTACGAGTCAACGACCCCACCCCTAGGGGCCACCCCCTCTCCGCCGCGCCTAGGTATGGTGTGGAGGCTGTGGGCCTCCCCCGGACTTGTCCTTCTGGCCCACGGAGTTTTCTAGCGAAATAGAATTTCTATAATTTTTTGGGATTTTTCTGAGCACTTTGTTTGTTGGACCTTTTCTACAATGCACAGACATAATAAACAGAAACTGGCACTGTGGCATCTTGTTAATAGGTTAGTTCCAAAAATGCATAATAATGGTATGAAGTGTATATAAAACATGTAGCACTTGGTATAAAACATGCATGGAACATAAAAAATTATAGATACGTTTGAGACGTATCAGCCTCCACCTCAACGACAAGCGTGCCGCCTCACGACGACGACGTCGGCCCCAAGTGCTTTGGACCCGCCATCCGTGGTGAGCGTTTCCCTAGCAGCTTCAAGGGACCGAGAGAGGCGCCAAAGTACAACGCCACCTTGAACCCGAAAAACTGGGTGCACGACTACCTGGCCGCCATGAGCATCCAGAGCGCCTCCTCACTCGGTTGTGCACGTTACTTCCCTCTCATGCTGGAGGGAACGGCTCGCACATGGCTGAACAACCTATCCCGGAACAGTGTCAACTCCTGGGACGAGTTGAAGAGGCTCTTCATCACCAACTTCGAGGGGACGTGCAAGCGCCTGGCTACGGTCGAGGACCTCAAGCGCTGCGTCCAGAAGGAGGGCGAGTCTACAAGGAAGTGGTATCACCGAGTCGCCGATCTCATCAACTCGGCAGAATACCTCAGCGTCGACACGGTGCATTCTCACCTCGAGGATAACACCACATTCAAGTCGCTCAAGCAAAAGCTGAGGCGCTCCCACAAGGGTGACATGACGATGGGCCAGCTGCTTGGCATCGTGCACAAGTACACCGAGTCTGATGCCACCAAGGACGACTCCGACGAGGAGGACATGACCGAAAAGGTGGCAAAAGCAAGGGCAAGGCCAACGCCAAGAACTCCAGCACTCACAAGCGCAAGGGCGACGGTGGCTCCGACCTCGTGGCCGCCACGTCCACGGGTGGGCGCGGCTTCAAGAGCCAGCGCGGCAACTTCCCGTGGAAGAAACTCACCGCCACGGAGATCCTGACGATGCCATGTAGGTATCACAGCCTACCTGGCAAGTCGGCCGCCCACACGGCTGACGATTGCAACTGGACGGCTGAGATCGTCAAAGCAAAGACTGGTGCCAAGAAGCGGGCCCTAGAAGGAGATGATGACGGTGAGCAGCAGCATGGCATGCCTCCCACTGCCGGCTTCATGGGCCACACCTTCGTCGGCCTCGACTCCAAGCGGGAGGAAAAGGTCATCCGACGCGCCATCCACGTAACCCTGCCGGACGTGCCCCAGTGGCTGGACTGGTCCGAGCAGCCTATCACGTGGAGCCGTCAAGACCACCCGCCCCGAGTCGACTACCCGGGCAAGTTCGACCTGGTCGTCGCATCCCAGGCTACCAAAGATTCCCCCTTCGCCGGCGTAGAGGTAGCAAGAGCCTGACCTCCCAGATCCGGCGAGAGGGGATCAAGATTGAGGAGTAGAAGGCCACAACCTTTAGATCTAGCGGCCGGCCGACCGAGCTGCCACCCGCCATTCAACTCGCCGCCCAAGCGGCAGAGGAGAACGGCCATCATGATGCACGCCGCCTGCCGCCGAGCCGACACCGCGACCACCTCCCAGAGTTGCGGCCCTATCGTCCGAGCCCCCAGGCTAGAGGCGCTGTCGGGCGAGTGCCTCGCCGCCACCGTCATGGTTGGATGCGCGGCTTTCCAGCGTCCTTCTCAGGTGACGGCGATGAGGGGGAGCGGAAGGAGCGGCGGCGGCTAGGGTTTGGGAGCCCCTGGGTCACCCTCGGGAGAGAGCGACGCGAGGGACGGGGACAAGAGCCTTCTTTCGAGGGAAGAGTGCGGGCTCATTGACCTATTTCGTATTGCTAGCTAGCGATGTCATATGAAGCAATATTAGGGTGGTACTAGGCGTCCCCCGGGGATCTCGCGCGCCGATCCCCGGGTGGAGAGCCGTTCGATGGAACGAACTGTGGCCACTTGATCCGCTACGTCCATGCAGAAACGTCCCTTTCGCACGTGGACCCATTTGACTTTTCTCCACGCCTAGTTGCCCATAGAAAACCACGCGCATGCGTCGCGTGTCGATGACCGCGCGTGGCCCGATCCAGCCCAGCTGATTGGTTCGGTAAGAAGAGAGAGGTCCATTGGGTATAGCACGTTAGGAAATGATTGATCGCTTCATGTACTAGTTAAGGACGGTGGACATTTTTGGCTCGAGTGCCCGCGGTATCGTCACGGCAGCAATTATTTTCTGTCTTGTAGCAATTTGATCAAAAAAGAAAAAAAAAGACGTTATATCAAAAGATTGTGCTATTGTAACAAAACCGAACTCATCGGAGAACTCCCCTAGGAAAAAATTTGTATAATTGTAGCAAAATCACAGAAGCAAAAAAATTGTTAATTGCAAACATTGTAGCAATAAATTCTTCCAGCGAGGTCCTCCGATGAGACCTATGATGCAAAACAGTAGAATAATCGTAGCAACAAAAATGGATAGTGCTGAGCAACCCCGGGGGATTTGGGGCAAAAATCCCCCGGTCCTCCCGCCGACACGTGCCGACCCTAAATTCTCACAATCCCGCTTTTGTTTCTATGAAGCAAAAAATGATTCATTTTTAATAACAATTTTATACTATTGTAGCAAATGTCCAAATCCCCCCAAAGCAAATGCTTCTATGAAGCAAAAAATGGTTCGTTTGTAATATGAATTTTGCACTATTCTAGCAAATGCCTAATTTACTCTCAAACCCAACAAAATGCTTTTACGGAGCAAAATGTGTGCCGTCGGTAACATTGCTACGTGCCATCGGTAGCAACTCGCCACCCCCTAGCATCGACGGCTCATAACATGCGCCGTCGGTAGCATCGACGGCTCATCGGTAGTAACGCCGTGAGCCCCGGTAGCATCCACTTATAGCATTGCCACATACCGTTGGTAGAATGGTCGGCTCGTCAGTAGCAACGGCGTGCGCTGTCAGTAACATCGCAGCAGGCCGTCGGTTGCAACACCATGTGCCAGTAGCATCGCCGACTCGTCCATAGCAATGCCGTGCGGCGTCGGCAGGAACATCACGAGAGCCGTCCGTAGCATTGCCGCCATGGATTGAAAGCTATAGAAATTTGTGCTGCAACCTTTATGTGGATTTGCAGTGTGCTATTGTAGCAAAAGTCTAATTTCAACCAAATCCCACAAATCACTCTATGAAGCAAAAAACGGTTCGTTTCTAATAAGAATTTTGTACTATTGTAGCAAAAGTCCAATTTGTTCTCAAATCCAACAAAATATTTCTACGGAGCAAAAAAATTCATTCGTAGCAATTTTTTTGTGTTGCTCGCAGCAAATGCTTCTATGGAGAAAAAATGTTCCATTTGTAACAATTTTTTGCTATTGTAGCAAATCCGACAAGACCTCGCTGGCAACATTGGATAACACCCGACATGGCGTCGCCGATGCAGCAGCACCATGGCAGGCGCTTGCAGCAACGTGGATGACCCGCTTGCACCGGCGTAGATGCTTTTACGGAGCAAAACGCACGTCGTCAGTAACATAGTTGTGTGCCATCGGTAGCAACGTCGCGTGCCCCCGGTAACATCATCGGCTCGTCGGTAGCAAATGCCATACGTCGTCAATACCATCGCCGGTAGCAACGTTGCGTGACGTTGGTAGCGTCCCCTCAAAGCATTGTCGGATACCGTCGGTAGCATCGTCGGCTCATCAGTAGCAACGACGCACACCATCGGTAGCAACACCTAGCGCTGGGTAGCATCGTTGACTCGTCGGTAGCAATGCCATGCTCTGTCGATAGCAACGCACTGAGCCGTCGGTAGCATTGCCGCCATGGATTGAAAGCCCTAGAAATCTGTGCTACATCCTTTATCAATGACGTGCACCATCGATACCATCGCCGTGTGCCGTCGGTAGCATCATTGGCTCGTCGGTAGCAATGCCATGCCCCGTCGATAAGAACGCCCTAAGCCATCGGTAGCATTACCGCCATGGACTGACATCCCTAGAAATATGTGGTACGAACCTTTATTAAGATTTGCAACGGAAGGAGAAGAATTTTGCACAAAAGTTTGAATAATTTTGCATCTTTTCAAAATAAGTAGCATCGTATAAACAAAAAATTTGCTACAATTGTTCTACGGATTTGCATCAACAGGGGCGTGACGGCACAGCCTCGGCGGAGCGCGGCGACGGCAGCCGACCTGGGCGCGGCGGCGCAGCCCTGACGAAGCGCGGGTGGGCACACGGCGCGTGGTAACCTAGGCGGAGAAGCGCGGCCGGCGGGATCCACGGGGACGCGGTGGCGGGAGCCGACCGGGTGCGGCGATGGCCGCGCGGCGATGGAATACAGCAGAGGAAGGACAGCGCGACCCCGAGGACGTCGGGGAAGGACGGCGGAGGCACGGCGGCGGCGCGAGGACGCCAAGGATGCCGGGGAAGAACGGCGCAACCACGAGGTCGAGATCGGCGGCGAGGATGCCAAGTACGCCGGGGAAGGGACGCTGGCGTGGATGTAGCGGCGCGCATAGGAAAAGGGAAGAAAAATCTGGAGGGGAAAAGGTCTCCACGGGCACAGGAATGAGGAAGACGAACGTGGGTGCGCTGTCGTGTGTGGGCCCGTTGTGGACACGCGTCGCTCGCGCGACCCCGGGGACGCGTCGCGTGTGATCCCCCGGATGATTACAAACGTTTCCCGCAATATTAGGCAATCTCGTTATCTAACCATGTGTCATATCAAACTCCTCAAGATTAGGCAATCTCGATCTCTAACCTTGTGCCATTGTCTACTGGAAATTTATCAGTTCTGCATAAAGGCATAGGCAGTACTACCTAGTAGTAACCTGTGTTGGTTGATCTTGGCTCTGACCGGGTAAAAAGTAACGTTAAGTGGGATGGGCCACGAACCAACGTACGTGACCTTTTGACCCAATAGAATCGCACCATGATCAGAGGTGCAAACCAACGACTTGGTTTTGGCCCCGTTTCCAAGCACCACATATATAAGAAAGATGGGGTTCGTTATTCTAGTGACAACTACAGAAAACAACCCAACTCCAACTCCCGATCCAAAAAGAGTGGTGCACAGGGAGGCAAAGACCAACAACCACCGGCAGCCACCGGGAGGGTTGTGCTGCCGGCGTCCATGGGACTCCTCCACAACTACGGCATCCCTGCCTCCTCTACTTCGACCCCAAGTCCTGCCTACACTAAGCAGGTAGTCAAGTCTACTGCAATTACCTGTAAGTGCATCCCTAAATACCTCTGATCTGATCCATTTTTGGTGTTCTAGATGGCTGTCATAGTTGATCTAGTTATTACTAGATGTCTTAGTTCTAACATTGGTATCAGAGCCGATGTGACAGCACTAGAATCATTTTGGATATGTTTGATCATGTTTTAGTCAGGTTGATCATGTTTTAGGCAAGTTTTATTTTGATTCTGCCTCAGATTAGCCCAATTTTGCTTGTTAATGAACTAAAAGTAGTCAATGTTGCCTCGGGACAGAGCCATCATATCAAGTTAATCATGTTTTATTAGACAAGATTAAAGTTTAAGGTCGAGTTAGTGTTCTAGTTAATTAATTCATGATACTACCGTGGCAATCAACATGTTTTAGCAAGCAATTTCAAGTGGGGAGAAAGAATTTTGGCAAATTAAGAGAATCCCCAAATTCCCGAAACCCTAATATCCAAATTCCCCAATCGGTAGAACCCTAACCAAAATTTCACAAATTGGGCAATAAGCACACACGATTGGGGATGATTGCAAGTTGGTAAACTCACCAGGAAGCCGCCACGTCGTCGCCTTTCCCTTCGGGGCCCGCGCAGCACCCACTGCTGCGCAAGGGCGAGGATGCCGCGCCGCCGCTCTCTCCCGACGGAGGAGCGCGCGGATGGACACACCGCAAGGTGCGGAACAGACGAACGTGTCGCCGGGAACAACGTCGCCCGTCACTGTCGTCATAAAAGGGCAACCGCTTCGTCGGTGTGCAATACCTCCTCGCAGCTCAGCATGAACGCGACGCCGACAGCCATGTTCGACGGAGGAGCACGTGGGACGTGGTCCAGCGCAAGCTTCTCCGATGAGCGCAGCCACCGCGTCGAACCGGAAGGGGACGAGCAGCGCGTCACAACCACCGCGCCGGAACGAGCTTGACGAATTGGCCGACGCCATTCTCGTGAGCTCACTGAGCTGAGCAAGTGACTCGGGAGAGAGAAAGAAACTGAGATGAGGAATAGGGTGAGGGATTTTGACCCAGTAACGGTTTTGTTGCGATCGCAGCGAATCTTGGCCGTCTATTTCATCCAACGGCCCCAGAAGCTGCGGGCATATTTTTTGGGCCTAATTGGGCCTAATCTATAGACAGGCTGTAGCCCAGGTTTAGTTAGCCCAGCTTTTATGTTTTTTCTTTCTTAAGATTTTCAGCCTTATGGGCTGTGCTGCAGTAGGATTTTCTGTGTGAATTTCCTCTGTTTTAGTTTCTGTTTTTTTTTCAGTGCCTATTAAAGTTATATGACTAAAGTTTTATGCACTGATTTATATACAGAAAATCATTGCCTAAAATATGATGTTTAATGTTGAGTATCATTTAAGTATCAATGAATGTTGGAGAATTAATGTTGTAAATTGATATTTATATGAGAATGATGAAGTATTCAGCATTTTCTAGTTTTCAGTGCATTTATTGAGTTTAAAGGTTTTCAGATAAGGTTGTATGCACTGTTTTACATAGGAAAATGTTTGATTTTTAAGGTGGATATTGTGTTATGAGATTAATGTTGATGCCATTTCTTTTATAGCATTTTAAAGTTGAGTTATGAAGGTTGTGAGATGAAGTTTAAGTTGATGCCATGTTTATGGCATTTATTAATGAAGTGATCATCTCTAATGGGCTGAGGCAACCTTAAGGAAAGTTTTAATTGCTGCGTGGTTCGTTTTTCCGCAGCGCACTATGCAGCCTAATAATGATGAGCCATAATGCTAAAGTATTAAAGTATTATGTCAGATATATTTATGTCTTTTGACATGCACTGACAGAAGGTGATGGAGGCTCAACATGATGATTCTCTGAACAAGGACGTTTAGAGAATTTTATTGTGATATCATGGTCATAAGTTGTCATTTATTGACTATTTATAGAAGTTTATTATTAAGTGAGACTGTGATGTAATATCCAAATTTTATTTGGAGAATGTTTATAACGTCGTTTCCACTGAGGATGTCAATCTATTGTTTACTCAGTGAGATGTCATAATGAGAATGTTTAAAATGAATGATATTTTTGTTATCATGTCATTCAAAGTAGCTTGGACATGTTTTAGTGATGTTTTTGAAATTATGGTGTCCAAGTTTGATCGAAAATGATCAGTGATAAATTATGAGTCCACATGTCTACTGTATAGTAACATATTGGACTGCACCGTATATGTTGGTGTTTCACGCTAGTTGTGGCTATTAATTTAGCAAATGAGTTTGCAGATCATTATGTGATAAGTTTCTATAGTCAAAACGATAAGTTTTGATTTGAGTTTTCATTTATGGGCATAAGTTGTATGGTATATGACAGTATTCTGACCAACGTTGATTATTGTCATGTCTCATTTTTGAATGAATAGTGCTCTTCTCCGTTTTTAGCCCAACGGTGATACGGATTAGAACAAGATTAGCTTGTTTTGTTTTAGAACAATTCAAGTTTTGATGTTTCTTATTTGACGAGGTGTACCCTCATCAATTCCCATGGTTAAGGACCTAGGGTTGAGATTATGGGAGAGAACGTGGTAGTACTGGTAATTTCGTCAGCTGACAAGCAGAGGCAAAGATTTACCCAGGTTCAGGCCCCTCGGGTGGAGGTAAAGTCCCTACTTCCTGCTTGTCTGGTATTGATTGTGGATTATGCGATTACAGGAGAGCTCCGGCGAGATGACGATCTCGCAAGAGCTTTGGTGGTTCGAGTATGGCTTGGTCCCAGATTGGTACCCCTCCCAGCCTTTAAATAGGCTGGGTCTCGGGAGTTTGTAACCGACCTAGTTTACACGTAAGGACAGTTTAAACCGACTATGCCTATGTCTAATCTTGGAGGGTACTCCATCCTCTTGGGCCTCTTGTCTTGGGCTTCGAGTAGGCTCTTCGATATTGGGCCTTAGTCGTTACGTGCACCACGTACCCTCATGATAGGGTACCCGAGATGTATACCCATGTCAGTAGCCCCCGAGTACTTGTCTGACTCGAAGAATCGGGCATGGACTCCTTCGTAAGTGCACGTCATATGCTTTGTATTCTGTATATATAGTTTGGAATTCCTGTATGAATAGCACACGTTTGGCTATGTCGAGTATCTCATCGACTATGTTTTATGATGATCAAGGGATAATAGCTTAGCAGGCCCAGTACACTCGACGGATCGGGACTGGTTAACTACACATTCGGGTAAAACCTTACTAGCTTTCAATCAAACTCAAGTCCCCGGACTCGAATCTGGAACAAACTGGTCAGATTCGACTAGGCCGCTTGAGATCTTACTGAGTCGATCTGCAGTATAACTTTGAATTTTACCCAACGCGTCCGTCGGGATTTTTCGTCATGTCTGCTGACACGGAAAGTATAAGGATTGACGTTGCTGGAACGGTCCTTAGCCCAGCTCGAAAGTTCGGCGGGTCTTACCTTTGCACTGTGCGTGCAGCATCCGAGATACTTGCGACGGACGCAACTCGGGAATGTTTCGAGTATGTTTCTTGAACTTTGTTGGACGAGTCATGTCTTTTGCCGACTGATATTTGCTGTTATGCTATTGGGTGCGCGACAGCGCTCCCGATGGGAGTAGCCCCCGAGATTGTGCTTCATTACTTTGCAATGGACGATAATCTCAAAATCCTCTTACTCTGCATATGTTAATCGAACAAATTTATGCCATAATTCTATCGGGTGCACGACAGTGCTCCCGATGGGAGTAGCCCCCGAGATTATGCTGTATTACTTGTAAATAGAGGATAATCTCGATCATTATCTTAAACATTTTCAGTCGAAGAATTTTTTGAATACACTCCCGATGGGAGTAATATGACTTAGTCGAAGGAACGGCTGAGTGACCATTTTTGCCTTAAGAAGAGTTTGTCACACCCGAACTAATCAAGGCAGTCGAGTGACCAATATGCGTTGTATGTTCCGAACAGATGCCTCAATGACGTCAGGGATGACGTTTATTTCGACTGCAATTTCTGACACGCGTGGCGTGCGTTATGCTGCGATTGATGGGACGTGACACGTAGGTGGGCCCATTTGTGCAGAGCTGACCGAAGACGGTGCCGTTTGGACTTGATTTGACTATACGGGCCCACTTTTTCCGCAAGCGTGATGATGGCTCCTCTTTTTACGTGCGTAGTGAGCGGAGTGGCCGGCGACGGTTGCCCTCCGCGTTTGCCACGTGTACGGTCAGATTGCGTGCGTAACGCACGATTTGGATCTGAATGGCTGTGATTGCTTTTGTCTTGTGGTAAATAGGGGAACGGCGCTGGCATTTGTTTTTTACCTGCCATTTGCTTTGCGCGCCGCCCCTGTTACATCGTCTTCCTCGCGCTCTGCCTCCAATGCTCCTGCGCTAAAGCTTTGCGCGCTCTCCCACCTGTTCGTTGACGATGAAGAAAGTGGCGGGCACCAAGCGCTCCGCCTCGACTTGTAGCGGACCTGCACTTAAAAATAGGCAAGATCCCTGTGTATAGTGAAAACCCCTGGATCGATTCATTTGCACACACAGTCTAAGATGAATACCATGCAAATGCGTCTAAATTTTATTACATCGCATGATCCAGACTTACAATTTTCATTACAAATTGCATAGCTCAAGGCTAGCATTTAACAAAGTTCAGCACAGCGGAATAAAAGTAGCAGTGAGTCTCCATCATCTTCATGTGCCACAGGCGAAAACATGTTGGTTGTAGACTCGAAACCTTATACGAAACCTCACTCATCGTCTGAACATCCTGCAACAGGAAAAATGTTGCAACAAGGTGGGTCAGAACCATATAAAATGGATCTGGCAAGTGACACTCTGTGGACACTTAGTGGAATAACTCTAATATCCTATATGCATATTTGGCTGGTGGAGTTCAAAGGCTAATTTGCAAAAAGCCAATTTTTTTCTAACTCTTTTGAAAACACTTTTCTTCAAATCGAGACATCCATGGCATGAAAACCACTGTCTCATCTACCCTTGTTCATCCTTCAAAATTTTACTTGTGAAGTTGGAATGTTGGGATCCTCCGTTGACGTCCTTGATCAGCTGCTCAAATTTGTCCGTAACCGGGGACACGGCTAAGTACTTAGTTTGACACTCTCGAGAGGTTGTGCACGTTCACCATTTGACTCAATCAGCCCAAACTATCCTCTACACTCCAGCAGTGATAAGGAAAAGGAGAAGATCGAGACGAGACTTTTCAGAAGTTGTGTCCCCATGATCATACCAGGAGACCACCGCCCACCTATCACCCTACATCTGTCGATCTCCTGACCCAGGTTCACACCAACTTACTCCGTCAAGACAGAGCCCATATGACAAATGGCTGCACTGGAAGCAATCTTCACTTGGAGTTCTTCAGATCCCTTTGTTCCCTGGGTGGCAATCCACAAGTGCACATACTCAGGTTCACACCATGAAAATGGGCCTGAGTAGCCACTCAACTTCGCCTCCTCTATCAAACCAATCCACCCAGGAGTTTCTTTAACTTAGTAGAATTTAACTTTTTTATAAAATAACTTTTGCATAGCATCAATAATTCTACTAAGTTATCACAGGATTCTAGACACAACTAGTAAAAAGGAGATAGTAGTTTTAGCATAGCAATACTATCCTACACATGCATATAAAGAAATAATTCTAAGTCATGCATAGAAAAATATTTAGGAAACTTATGGGGGTGTGCCACTTGCCTTTGAAAAACTTGTCGTTGCTCACACACTCTTTTCAACGAAGGACGTTGCTCTCCGATCAGTCTATACATAGAAATAACACAATAGTAAACAAACAATTCAACCAATCATAACATACCAAAACAAACATGCATAACAAGGTTTTCACAAAATATTTGGTAAAGGATTATCACACAATTCAATATGCAAAAAGAATTAATGTGATTGGGTTTAGGATTTTGCATTGCGGTTAAAGGTTGGTCAAACAAACAAATTTGAACCTATTAAAATATATTGATGCGGTGTTCAATAGTTTTTAATGGTTGCTATTGATCAAAATTTTAACACACATTAATTGGGTCAAAAGTTTTTAACACAAATTAAAATTAAAGGTTTGCAAAGCAACATTTAAAAAGGCTTTTAACACAAACTTAATCACAATTAAATAACAATGATGGTATTTGGTCTCTCTGGTCAAAAGCAATTATTTATGATGTTTCTCAAAAAGGAACATATTAAAAAGAATTAATAGAATTTAAACTATGCCAAATATTAAACTATGTCAAATAATTAAAACGAGTCTCTGATTTTAAATCATCAAAATAATGCTCAAAAATATTTTATAACAGAGGAATAAATTTACACATATTCTAAGGTTTCTAAAACAATTTTATATGAAAATTTTGGGATTGTAGATTTAAAGATATGCCAAATTTACTCAAATTGTCCATTTGCAATTTGAATAAATTTAAACTACTCAAAAATGAAAACAAACAGAACCAAAATATTCTATAGGTCAGGGGCTTTCCAAAAATATTTTATTTACAAATTTTGAACTTATATAATTAAAACTATAACTAAAATAATGTTTTACATGGTTCTGTAAATAACAAGTTAGTGCACGACTAAAATACAAGTTTTTATTATACCACTGTATTCTACACGTTCATACGAATCCATAGACTACAAAAACATTGAAAACGGACTTACGGTTGATTTGATATGGAATTAACAAGTTTTAACAAGTATCTGGAAATTTAAAACGATTTAAAAGAAACGGAGCGATCTGATTGGTCCGTACCGGCGGGCGAACGCGGACGGTCACGGGGCGGACGCGGATGCGGGTTGTCGCGGACGGACGCGGGCGCGGGCGTTCGCGGGCGGACTTGGACGCCGACGGAATCGCGGCTCGGTCGAGGACGGCGGCGGTGCGGCTCGGAGAAGATGGCGGCGAGGGCGCTCCGGTTGTACCCGGGGATGAAGGAGTCGACGACGAGATGCGGCGCGGCACGGAGAAGGCGATGTTGGCGACGACGTCGATGCTTTCTTCCTAGGACGGCGTGGAGACACGGATGGAGTGGCGCGGCGTCGGCGAGCTTCGGGTCGAGTTCGTTCTCGTCTCTCCGGCTGCAGGAAAAATCGAACGAGCACATGAGGAGGTGCGCCAGGACATGGGGAAGAGTTTGAGCATGGTCTCGGGGTCAGGGGCGTGCTACCTTGGCCGGAATCTTCGAAGTTCACCGGCGGCCGAGGCGGACGGCGAGCTCGAATACGAGCAGCCTGGGGGCTCTCGAGTTGGGTTTCTTGGGGCAAATGGAAGAGGAGGGAGTGAGGCTTATGTAGGAACAAACTTGGAAGGAAACGGTGGAGTAATTCGTGCTAATTTAAGAGCGCAATCAAATCGGCCGTTTTGGCTTTGCGGAGCTCCGGCGATTAAATTCTCCATACTGGGAGCGTTTTGGAGAGGGCTTTTGTGATTACGTGAAGGAGGAGCTCGAGGGCTTGATGTAGGAAGAAACGGCGAGTGATTTCATGGAGTAAAACGTCGGGAATTAAATCGAGAAGAGACGGTAAGATTGAATGTGTCGGGCGTGATTCACGTACTGAGGTTGATGACGATGATGTCATCGCTTAAGTCAGCAAATTTTCTTTTTCTTTTTCTGGTTTTACTTATTTCTTTCATATCTTTTGTTTTAAGTGTCCAAATCAACTCAACCCAGTTTCTATAAATTTGTAAAAACAATATATTTCTTTTAAAACATTCAAACACACTTTTTCAACACATTTTAAAAATACAATTTAAAATATTGTTTAGTTTGTTAATTGACACTTTATGTCAATTTTTGAAATAGGGTTTTATAAATTCTTTTTGAACTTAAATAAAATCCAGAAAAATAGTATGAGTAATATCATTCAAAATATAAATTCAACAAAATAATTTGGTACAAAACACTTTATTTAAATATAGTTTTGATAGATCATTTAAATACAAATATCCATTTATATCATGGGATTTATAAGTATCCAAATAAAAATACCACAAATATAAATATTGAGAATTAGCTATTTTAAACTTATTTTTCAATTAAATATAATTGAATCAAAACCAATTTTTGAAATAGAACATACTTTAAATAATTTAAATCACTTTATAAATATTGTTTTAGGGTTTAGTAAATAGTCATAGTTAAATATTCAAAATCCATTATTTTGAATAAACCATTTTATAAGAAGTAGTTGTCTTTGAATAATTTTAAATCACCTTGCCAAAAATATTGGGGTTTATGAAATACTTTGGATAAAAGAATTTGGACTAAAACTCCAAATTTGAATTAAAGATTACTATTAAACTTTTTGAAGATGCCCAATGTCTTTTATTATTTGGTTTCTATTATAATTTTAATGTTTTCTTTTTATAAAAACAAAAGTTTCAATTTTTAGTGATTTTCAAACATTCCAAAATATTGGGATGTTATAGACTACCACCCTTAAAAAGAATCTCGTCCCCGAGATTCGGGCTGGAAACAAAATGCAAGTGCTGGGAATGATTCTGATAACTGGGAAGGATGGAGTAATGTAGCTGCTGACACAGAAATGCAAAACCAGCAAAGAATGATTCCACTGATTGGGAAGGTTGGAAAGAAAGATGGGTTTGGGCAACTGGGTTTAGATCATATGGGTGGGCTACCACCCTTAAAAGAAACTTTTGCTGGTAGTCTAGGAATCTTGTCTTCGTCTCTTGGGTATTGTTGTATCGTCCTGCAATTTCTGGTATAGGAAGTACCAGCACCTTGTGGGGATTTGAGGTCTTGAATCCTTGAGTAGAACTTTCCCTCACGGTAGATCTGTGGAATAACTGAAGTTCATTGAACTACTTTTGACACTGAAGGGTCACTCTTTGGGTCAATAAGAAGACCAAGATGAGAGGATTTCACAACAATCCCTTTATCACAATTCTCTTGGTGTCCTAGGGTAGAGATGTCATGGAGCAAGGATGTGATTGTTCCTTCACACAAAAGAATTAACTAGAGTTGGGAAAGTATTCCTCAGTTGGATGGCTTGTACTATCATCGGGAACTGGTCCTCAGATACTTGTTGTCAAAAGGATAAGGCATCTGGTTTGGTTTAGCATGGATGTGTGGAGATTTAAGGAAGAATCCTACTCAAACACAGCAGAGCAAGGCAATTCATCTTTCAAATAATATCCAACAAACATCAAACCACATGGTTCACACATAAACAAACAATCTAGTATTGTCATACAACACTAAGTTGGTATGATCAATACACTATCACGATGTCATTGTTCTAATTAAGTGGTGGTCTAGTCTATCTCCTTCTTGAGTGGTTCAAGTTCTTCTTTAACTTTCTTCAAAATCTTCTAGGTGTTTGAGCTCTGAATCTGGGTTCTTCAATGGTCTTCCATCTAGCACTTTGTGTCGAATTGCAGAATTCCAAAAGAAGTATCAGACTCACACTTCAAGTACTTGGCCATCACCAAACATGTCTTCTTGGATACCAAAGTGATAGGTCATCTAGAACAAGAGAAGATATTTTCAGAAGGTTTGACAGTAGATGAGAGTACGTGGAAGATAAAATGAAAAGTTTTGTTTTTAGCAAACTGGATAAAAATAGATTTTCAATCCTATGGTCAAAACCTATTTGTATCTAAACCAAGGGTTTCGAACCTACAGGCAACACAGTGCTCTGATACCATCTGTAGCGGACCTGCACTTAAAAATAGGCAAGATCCCTGTGTATAGTGCAAACCCCTGGATCGATTCATTTGCACACACAGTCTAAGATGAATACCATGCAAATGCGTCTAAATTTTATTACATCGCATGATCCAGACTTACAATTTTCATTACAAATTGCATAGCTCAAGGCTAGCATTTAACAAAGTTCAGCACAGCGGAATAAAAGTAGCAGTGAGTCTCCATCATCTTCATGTGCCACAGGCGAAAACATGTTGGTTGTAGACTCGAAACCTTATACGAAACCTCACTCATCGTCTGAACATCCTGCAACAGGAAAAATGTTGCAACAAGGTGGGTCAGAACCATATAAAATGGATCTGGCAAGTGACACTCCGTGGACACTTAGTGGAATAACTCTAATATCCTATATGCATATTTGGCTGGTGGAGTTCAAAGGCTAATTTGCAAAAAGCCAATTTTTTCTAACTCTTTTGAAAACACTTTTCTTCAAATCGAGACATCCATGGCATGAAAACCACTGTCTCATCTACCCTTGTTCATCCTTCAAAATTTTACTTGTGAAGTTGGAATGTTGGGATCCTCCGTTGACGTCCTTGATCAGCTGCTCAAATTTGTCCGTAACCGGGGACACGGCTAAGTACTTAGTTTGACACTCTCGAGAGGTTGTGCACGTTCACCATTTGACTCAATCAGCCCAAACTATCCTCTACACTCCAGCAGTGATAAGGAAAAGGAGAAGATCGAGACGAGACTTTTCAGAAGTTGTGTCCCCATGATCATACCAGGAGACCACCGCCCACCTATCACCCTACATCTGTCGATCTCCTGACCCAGGTTCACACCAACTTACTCCGTCAAGACAGAGCCCATATGACAAATGGCTGCACTGGAAGCAATCTTCACTTGGAGTTCTTCAGATCCCTTTGTTCCCTGGGTGGCAATCCACAAGTGCACATACTCAGGTTCACACCATGAAAATGGGCCTGAGTAGCAACTCAACTTCGCCTCCTCTATCAAACCAATCCACCCAGGAGTTTCTTTAACTTAGTAGAATTTAACTTTTTTATAAAATAACTTTTGCATAGCATCAATAATTTTACTAAGTTATCACAGGATTCTAGACACAACTAGTAAAAAGGAGATAGTAGTTTTAGCATAGCAATACTATCCTACACATGCATATAAAGAAATAATTCTAAGTCATGCATAGAAAAATATTTAGGAAACTTATGGGGGTGTGCCACTTGCCTTTGAAAAACTTGTCGTTGCTCACACACCCTTTTCAACGAAGGACGTTGCTCTCCGATCAGTCTATACATAGAAATAACACAATAGTAAACAAACAATTCAACCAATCATAACATACCAAAACAAACATGCATAACAAGGTTTTCACAAAATATTTTGTAAAGGATTATCACACAATTCAATATGCAAAAAGAATTAATGTGATTGGGTTTAGGATTTTGCATTGCGGTTAAAGGTTGGTCAAACAAACAAATTTGAACATATTAAAATATATTGATGCGGTGTTCAATAGTTTTTAATGGTTGCTATTGATCAAAATTTTAACACACATTAATTGGGTCAAAAGTTTTTAACACAAATTAAAATTAAAGGTTTGCAAAGCAACATTTAAAAAGGCTTTTAACACAAACTTAATCACAATTAAATAACAATGATGGTATTTGGTCTCTCTGGTCAAAAGCAATTATTTATGATGTTTCTCAAAAAGGAACATATTAAAAAGAATTAATAGAATTTAAACTATGCCAAATATTAAACTATGTCAAATAATTAAAACGAGTCTCTGATTTTAAATCATCAAAATAATGCTCAAAAATATTTTATAACAGAGGAATAAATTTACACATATTCTAAGGTTTCTAAAACTATTTTATATGAAAATTTTGGAATTGTAGATTTAAAGATATGCCAAATTTACTCAAATTGTCCATTTGCAATTTGAATAAATTTAAACTACTAAAAAATGAAAACAAACATAACCAAAATATTCTATAGGTCAGGGGCTTTCCAAAAATATTTTATTTACAAATTTTGAACTTATATAATTAAAACTATAACTAAAATAATGTTTTACATGGTTCTGTAAATAACAAGTTAGTGCACGACTAAAATACAAGTTTTTATTATACCACTGTATTCTACACGTTCATACGAATCCATAGACTACAAAAACATTGAAAACGGACTTACGGTTGATTTGATATGGAATTAACAAGTTTCTGGAAATTTAAAACGATTTAAAAGAAACGGAGCGATCTGATTGGTCCGTACCGGCGGGCGAACGCGGACGGTCACGGGGCGGACGCGGATGCGGGTTGTCGCGGACGGACGCGGGCGCGAGCGTTCGCGGGCGGACGCGGACGCCGACGGAATCGCGGCTCGGTCGAGGACGGCGGCGGTGCGGCTCGGAGAAGATGGCGGCGAGGGCGCTCCGGTTGTACCCGGGGATGAAGGAGTCGACGACGAGATGCGGCGCGTAACGGAGAAGGCGATGGCGGCGACGACGTCGATGCTTTCTTCCTAGGACGGCGTGGAGACACGGATGGAGTGGCGCGGCGTCGGCGAGCTTCGGGTCGAGTTCGTTCTCGTCTCTCCGGCTGCAGGAAAAATCGAACGAGCACATGAGGAGGTGCGCCAGGACATGGGGAAGAGTTTGAGCATGGTCTCGGGGTCAGGGCGTGCTACCTTGGCCGGAATCGTCGAAGTTCACCGGCGGCCGAGGCGGACGGCGAGCTCGAATACGAGCAGCCTGGGGGCTCTCGAGTTGGGTTTCTTGGGGCAAATGGAAGAGGAGGGAGTGAGGCTTATGTAGGAACAAACGTGGAAGGAAACGGTGGAGTAATTCGTGCTAATTTAAGAGCGCAATCAAATCGGCCGTTTTGGCTTTGCGGAGCTCCGGCGATTAAATTCTCCATACTGGGAGCGTTTTGGAGAGGGCTTTTGTGATTACGTGAAGGAGGAGGTCGAGGGCTTGATGTAGGAAGAAACGGCGAGTGATTTCGTGGGGTAAAACGTCGGAAATTAAATCGTGAAGAGACGGTAAGATTGAATGTGTCGGGCGTGATTCACGTACTGAGGTTGATGACGATGACGTCATCGCTTAAGTCAGCAAATTTTCTTTTTCTTTTTCTGGTTTTACTTATTTCTTTCATATCTTTTGTTTTAAGTGTCCAAATCAACTCAAACCAGTTTCTATAAATTTGTAAAAACAATATATTTCTTTTAAAACATTCAAACACACTTTTTCAACACATTTTAAAAATACAATTTAAAATATTGTTTAGTTTGTTAATTGACACTTTATGTCAATTTTTGAAATAGGGTTTTATAAATTCTTTTTGAACTTAAATAAAATCCAGAAAAATAGTATGAGTAATATCATTCAAAATATAAATTCAACAAAATAATTTGGTACAAAACACTTTATTTAAATATAGTTTTGATAGATCATTTAAATACAAATATCCATTTATATCGTGGGATTTATAAGTATCCAAATAAAAATACCACAAATATAAATATTGAGAATTAGCTATTTTAAACTTATTTTTCAATTAAATATAATTGAATCAAAACCAATTTTTGAAATAGAACATACTTTAAATAATTTGAATCACTTTATAAATATTGTTTTAGGGTTTAGTAAATAGTCATAGTTAAATATTCAAAATCCATTATTTTGAATAAACCATTTTATAAGAAGTAGTTGTCTTTGAATAATTTTTAAATCACCTTGCCAAAAATATTGGGGTTTATGAAATACTTTGGATAAAAGAATTTGGACTAAAACTCCAAATTTGAATTAAAGATTACTATTAAACTTTTTGAAGATGCCCAATGTCTTTTATTATTTGGTTTCTATTATAATTTTAACTAGCTGGGTGGCCCGCGCAATTTGCGCGGCTAGCATTGATATAACTGAAATATTAATATCAAATGTATCATTTTATTCCGGATACTATATTAGAAAACTATTTAAAATCATGAAACTATATAAGATTGATTTTGTATACTCGGCTTATTGAGCTGTCAATTGCTTCCATATTCCAATCTACGCCGTATAGCATTTGTACATATTAAAACAGAAAACCTGAATACATTCATTGTTTATTCTTCCAAGTTTTCTTATGCAGAAGTTGGCTATATCATTATTTTTTTATTTTTTCAAATTCCAGCAAACAATTGTGTCTCGCTGCTGGTGGAGTGATTTTTCCATGTCATGCAACATTACCAAATACTTATTGATTATGTACCTGCTGGATACATTAATCTGGATACATCACGGACAGCAGCTATAGTACAGTCGTAGTATCTGAGTGTTTTCTCTTCCGCTGCGTATCAATGTTGTCTATCACACCCCCACATCTTTTATTGACAAATTCAGTATCGATGTCTGTCACACATTATATAGCGTGTTCATCCTTCCAAGACTCAATGTTTTGCATCGACTGGATAAAAGATGATGCAATTAATATTTACTAAAGTAACCTAACCGAAAACTTAACACAGTATGTTGCTTACTACTTTTTTTGTGCAACCAAAAAAATGTTTTACTTACTCATTTCTCATAAAATAGCTAAGTTAGACACATTTACGCATTATGGATACCAATTTATTTCTTACAGATTTTCATGTGTACCTCTTGTGAGTGGTCATAGAAACACATGTTCTCTTTGATTAATTCTTGCTTGCCACTTTTGTGCTACTTCTAACCTCCATGAACTCCACCAGTGATCAGCCGTCATTTGTTCATTTAAACATATACGTCCTAATTGTTTCGACCTGTTTTGTATATTGTCCTACCGATGCATGTTAATATGTATGAGCAACAAATACATATTGGTGCATAACAGAATGTTAAGCATATATAAATCCAACTAATTTTAAATTATAATTGATTCACAAAATTACCATTTAACGATTTCTTTAGTGGCACGCGCCTTTTCCTAAATCCTGAAATGATTATTTTTTCCAGCCGATATCTATAGCAGCTAGACCAGCTTACACATATCTCTAGGTGGGTGAAATATAGATTTATCGCATATTACAGTGTTCCATTGTAAATAAATTCTGAAAATATTATGGTGATATTTCAGTAGACATGCAGAAAGAAACATATAGAAAGAAGAGAACTGTGCATACGTATGCCCCAGGAGGCCAGGATAGTCTCTAATAGCTGCATACTTGAGCCTCCGTGGTACAGCAAAAAAGGAACTTATTACTTGAGCTGATAACCTCACCAATCGCATGTGCAATTGGAAAAAGACTTCAAGAACTACAACTTCTTACCTAAGACCATCAATTTTCATCGTTGCCGCTCAGCACAATATCCCATGTGCTGCAAACAAAATCACAACTGTGACACCAATCTTGCCTTCCTGATGCCTGAGATTCCCAGAACCATAGTTTTGATCAATGTGGTCCTGAAACTTCAAATTTCATTGAAACACCATCAAAATATCAGGATATGGTCACCGTGGCTGCCGCGTATTATGTCTCGAGTTTGCCGATCGTTCGTGCCTTCCATGACCAGGCGCACCATGATCGCCCAGGCGTGAGCGGCGGCGGCGACGGCGCCGGCGCAGCCATGGGTTGACTTGACTGTTCAGGGCCTGCCTGGAATCTGGAAGCATCGTTGAGACCGATCTATCTTCTCGTCCTTCTAATTAGAAAATTTAGAAGAAAGAGAGCTTTGAAAGACAGGAAGGTATATATCTATTGGATCACCGTGGCTCATACAAATTGCACGGAGAATCCATGTCTCGAACAGACGCATCGATCCTGTTTAGCCGCAGGCTAGCTCTTTACGCTGCGTCTACGTTGTTTAATCTCCACCTTTAAAAAAATTCTAAATCAGAACGGATATGTGATTTTGCTTGAAAACGTGATTCTATTGAAATCAACATCTACCTTGCATGAATATGCCGCAGGTCCAACAGCTTATCGGCAAGATCGGAAGGCACACCGGCCGGCCTCGCGACTTCTTCCAGCAAACTCATTGCTCTCCGTGCTTATGCATATGTCCATGATCTGTACGTGACTCAGTTGCTTCTTTGCTTGTCATGGCTGTCAGCGTCAATCGATCAACACCCCTTCATGGAAACCTCCTGGTCACGACCTATATATACGTGGATCGTCGACGTAACCTTCCTGAACGCCGCAATCTAAAAGGATTGATCAGCCCATCCCTATGCGAGCACGGTCTCACGGCTAGAAGCCTAGAACTCTGACGCCGCCGCCATGTCGTGCATCCATCTGATCGTCATCATGGACGGCAACATAGATCGATCTGATCGTCATCATGGCCGGCAGCAGACTGCGCAAGTTGGAATCTAATCTGTATTGGAGCACTTGAATTCATCCATGTTCAGATACGTAACAATCGTCGAACATGCCGTGGACGATCGGTGGCAGCTTGCCCCGGAATTTGGCGTGACGGCAGCTCGATGTTCAAAAAGGAACCCGTGACCCTCAGGCTCTTTTGTCGGTAGATACGATTTGATTAATCTGGACAATTTATTGACGTACATGTGGTTGGTTAGTGTTTTTTCTTTCCTTTTGAGATTTCAAGTGGGACTCTGTTAGACGTGTGGAAGATAGATACTATATGCGCGTACGGAAATCGACACCGGCCGGATCTTACGAAAAGTAAATCTTGGCCGTCGTTTATGATTTGATTTTGCCTAGCTAATCTAAACCGTTGGTTATCCTGTGTTTTAATTATATAATAGATGTTTTCTTTTTAATAAAAACAAAAGTTTCAATTTTTAGTGATTTTCAAACATTCCAAAATATTGGGATGTTACACGACTGCTGCCGTCGCGCTTGATGCGGCGGCGATGAAGGGGAAGAAGACTGCGGCTAGCACATCTGCGGCCGCCGTCGACCTCAAGAAGACCAATGGGGACTGGATGAAATCCACCCTGAAGGAGGCGCAGCTGGACAAGCTGCGCGAGGAAGGATTGCTGCCACCTTCCGACCAGCTCTTCGTCCGCGCACCTTCGCCCAAGGAGGTACTTCCCGAGCCTCGCGCTAACGAGCGCGTCTGTTTCGCGGAGTTTTTGCCCAGGGGTTTCTCGCTCGCCCTCCATGATTTTGTGCGAGGTTTGCTTTTTGCCTACGGGGTGCAGATCCATGATCTCACCCGAACGGTATTCTGCATATTGCGTGTTTCATCACGCTGTGCGAATGTTTTTTGGGTGTTGCTCCGAGTTGGGCATTATGGAAGTCCATCTTCATGGTCCGGCCAAACAACCGAGGTGGCCGAACCTATCCAGTCGGAGGCCTGCAGATCCAAGTGCATAGCGACACCCGATACTTCGCCCTGAAGCCAGTCGACTCGGCGCAGGGGTGGAGGAAGAGGTGGTTCTATGTGCGAGTCGACCAGGATGGGGCCCCAGCATTTTCGACTGCTGGTATAGCAGCAAGGACAAAGGCTTGGGACCATGATCTGTCGACTGAAGAAATGGCAGAAGCAGCGCCTTTGCTGGAGACGATTGGAGGGCTGCTCAACAGCATCACGGGTGTGCATCTTATTGCCACTTTTGTGAAGATGCGGGTGTGGCCGCTACGCGCTCGCGCCCACCCAATGTGGGAGTACGAGGGTGCCCTCGACGCCACCCGCATGAGCAAGGAGGAGCTGTCCAGGAGTGAACTGGTGTCACATGTGCGATCCATCACCAGTACAAACACAAAGTGAGCCCTGCAACGTCGACTGCCCAGTCGATCCTTATGGGGCTGAAAACCCTTTGCCAGAGGTTAGTGAATCTATTGATTTTATGATCTCTTGCTCTTGTTATTCTGCTATGCATCTTTGTGACATTCGACTATTGTATCTTGTATGCAGGGCCACTCGACTACCTCAACCCTTCCTCCTCTTCCTGAAAATGGCCCAACTCCTGAAACAGAGGTAACAGTAGAAGCGAAGGGAGGAGATGAATCGCCTCTTCCTTCGGCTACTACATCTCCTACAGAAGAGGTTGAAGAAGAAGAGGTAGAGGAAGCACAGGGCAAGGAGCCTGCTGCGACTGAGGATGTTAGCGAGGTTCCTGCTCGCAAGCGCCGTCGGGCAGCCCAAGTTATGTCTTCTTCCACGAGCTCCCCGCGAGGGAATCGGATGTGAGGGATGATGGAAACTCAGGTCCGTCTCCTACGACCACAGCTGCTCCCTTGGACGTGAGTCCTTTGAGCTCGGCTCCTCCTCCTCCTCAGTCGGGTGGGCAGCTACCTTTTGGAGGCCCAAACTTTGACGAGCTCGACACAGAGGATGAAGAAGAGCACAGGTTTGTCCCTTCGTGTACTAAATTTTTTGCGAGTTAAGTACTTTTGCTTATGTTGTATGCCTCTCGGTCACTTGTAGTGCCGAGACTGTGCGACCTCCAACTCCTCCAACCGTGAGAGCCTCGACTCTAGATCAGCCTGAAGCCTCTCCTGTTACGGCTGAGGTTGTGAAAACAATAGCCACAACTACTTCCATTGAGGCTGCCAATATTGCGAGTACATCGACTCCGCAAATTGGAACATCGGCTGCCAAGCCTGCGCCTTGGGTTGAACACGTAAGTGTCTTTTTGTCGAGTCTTCCTTCTGAACCTATTTGTGTATAGCTTATGTTGGTTTATGTGCGTGCAACCCTTCTACCTCAACCTGGTGGAATCAGGTAAAGCATTTGTCCAGGTTGAACAGGAGAGGGATAATCTGCGCGCTGTTATGGAGCAGCTCACCCGTAAGTGTCTTGGGTTTCTGTATGTCTTTGCCTTGTCGATTGTGAATGACATTTGTCCATCTATCTCAGGTGACAAGGCAACCACTGAGTCTCGGGTTAAAGAGCTAGAAGAGGCACTCGCCAAGGAGCGCGCAGAGTCGAAGAAGGCCTTGGATGATGCCAAGGACTCCGCCGCTTTGCGCGAGAAGAATTATGCTGAGCGCCTGGCGAGCCTCACCCGAGACGTAGGCGGTGAGTTGAACCTTTCACTTTTTGCCTACTTTTTTTGCCACTGAATAGCACGTAACATTTTTTGTTACTTCTGCTTTTTTGAAGGAGCGTTGGCGCATCGGCACCTGTAGACCAACCGAGTGTCGATTTGTCCCTTGACCGCGCAATCGGTGACCTGGATATCGTCTCTACCCAAGCCAAGGACGCACTCGCCAAATCTACGAGCACGCTCGGCGCCGTGTTCAAGGATGTGTTCCCATCCAGCCAACCTCCTTCGACTGTGGATGGCTTGGCAGACGTCCTGGGCCCGGGAAGTTCGACTATGGCGAACTTTGCTCGCACTTTGACGGTACGCGGCTCAGAGACCACCCTCAAACTCCTTTTAGGTCATGGGATAGAGGGTGACTTCGAAGCCGCTCTGTCTGCTTTCCCTCGTAAGCCTGGCGGGAAACTGGTGTCCCTAAAGCATTTGAACGAGCTAGCCGCAAAGTTGGCTGAAACTTTTATGGCCACCATGGAGCGCCGGGCAGAAGAGGTCGCCGCTCGTGCGAGTAGGGCTAGGTCAGAGTCAATGTCTGAGAAGTAGGGCAGCCGCGCCTTTGATGTCTTGTAATTAAACTTATGACCATGCGAGTATGCATGTGCTTTTGCTACCTTTGTATGAATTTATGTTCCTCGTTATGATTCTGTTTGTAAAGCTGTATGTTGTTGCTCGTCTGAGCTTTGTGACTAGTTTCTCATGAAACTTTTATGATGCTTGGAACAGAAACGGCCAGCCGCCACTTCATCCAGTTCGTCGCGGCATCATACCCCTTCTCGATCTCGAGCTCAGGCGTCAAACGATGTCGCGGTAATACGTTATATGAAGGCTCGACTCGCGAAACAGGAGCAAGAGCTGGCGAGTGACCGAAGTGAGCTAGAAAGGATGAGGGCAAGGCCTACTTTACCCACCCAACGGGAGGAGTATGTGCTTGGCGAGATGGAGATCGTGAACAGACAGCTCGAATGTAAGCACGACTGCCTTGATCTTGTGATTTCACTACCTGTTTCTTTTTGTTCACCCAACTTGTGTTGTTGCAGGTTTTGTTCAAGACTTCCAGGCGGAGCAGGCTCGCGTAGATGAGCAATTGAACATGGCGACTGACGAACCCACGACTGGCCGCCAGCACTTTTGCTTGGATAAACACCGGGCGCGGATACTTGCTACCCTGCAGGATCGAGTGTGGCGGAGCACTATGCTTCTTGAGTTATGCAGGTCAGCCTTCAGTCGAATCAACCAGATGCTTTTTCCGACTGGGCCGCAACCTCAGGGAATCCACGCGTTGCTCGAGCTATTCCGGTCGACAGGTTCGATTCGAGGCTTTATCACCCAGAAGCTTGTGGATGGCGCCAATGCAACCATGGCATATCTCCGTAGTCAACGTCCAAATTTGCAGCTACGTCCACCCGCGCCTGGATCGTCCTTGTCCCAGTCAAATCTTGACGATACATTTGATCATGCGAGGATATTGGTTGACTGCTATCAAGCGCAACTTATGGGCCCTGTTCTTCCAGCAAAGGATGAACCGGAAGATTAGGGTATTTATGTATAGGGAACAGCCCCCGAGTGTAAATTTGCCACTTGTACGTAGTGCTTATTTGTTTATGTATGTATGCAGCCCCCGAGTGTATTGAGTGGGATTTATGAGAAATTTCTTAATATGGAACATGAATTGCACAGCCCCCGAGTGCTCAAGTAGGGCTATGAATTTTATGAGAGTTGAAGCTTTCAACTTATGCCTGCAAGCTCAGCCCCCGAGTGATTGATTGGGGTTGAGCAACTTTTTCCTTTGTGTTTAGTTTTATGATCCAGCCCTCGAGCATACGGGTGAGGCTAAGTTTGTGCGATAAATTATGCGAGTAGTAAACAGGAAGTATGAGGAATTTATTAACTATATTCCATTTATGAATGTTAGGCTGCAGGCCGCCTCATTAAAAACCTTCCAGTCCCCTTAGGTACCCTGGTAAGGAAAAGAGCGCGTCTGAAACCTGCAGCCATCCGACATATGAGCCTATTACATTATGCGACTGAGCAATCTAAGCATAGAAACGGCGCAGCTGCGCAACGTTCCAAGGATTGTGGGAGAGTTCGCCGGTCTTCGCATGCTTCAGTCTGTATGCTCCACCACCTATGACCTCGGTGATGATGAAGGGTCCTTCCCATGGAGAAGCAAGTTTATGCACCTTCTTTTGCTTCAGTCGAAGTACCAAGTCACCCACCTCGAAGGACCTGGTACGCAGTCGACGGCTGTGATAGTTGCGTAGATCTTGCTGGTAGACAGCTGTGCGTGCTAGCGCCGTGTTGCGTGCTTCTTCGAGCAAGTCGACTGCATCTTCGAGTGCTTCATCTGCATCTTCTTCATTGTATGCTTCGACCCTTGGTGCGTTGAACCTTACGTCTGATGGCAGGATTGCCTCTGCGCCGTAGACCATGAAGAATGGAGTGAATTGCGTTGAGGCGTTGGGTGTTGTGCGTAGGCTCCATAGCACAGACGGGAGCTCTTCTACCCAAGCACCCGCAGCCCTTTTGAGTGGCACCAGGAGGCGCTTCTTGATTCCACTTGTCACAAGCCCATTGGCCTTTTCGACTTGGCCGTTTGATTGCGGGTGCGCCACAGATGCATAATTGAGCGTGATATCTTGCTCTTTGCAGAAGGATTTGAATTCCTCAGCCGTGAAGTTTGTACCGTTGTCAGTGATGATGCTATTTGGCACACCAAAGCGGTATATGATGGATTTTATGAAATTGACTGCTGTAGTGGCAGTCGAACTTGTGATGGGTACTGCTTCAATCCACTTGGTGAACTTGTCGACCGCCACCAGAAGGTGAGTATGCCCTCCATGGGAGGATTTTTTGAGTGGCCCAACCATATCGAGCCCCCACTGGGCGAAGGCCAGGCCAATGGTATTGTCTTCAACGCCGATGCGGGTGCGTGCGGCTTTGTGGCGAATTTTTGGCAGCCGATGCACCTTTTGACTATGTCCTCCGCGTCTTTGAGTGCTGTGGGCCAGTAGAAGCCTGCGCGAAAGGCTTTGGCTACGAGTGATCGACTGCTGGCGTGATGCCCGCAAGTACCTGCATGAATATCACGAAGGATGGCTTGGCCATCTTCAAATGCTATGCAACGCTGGAACATACCTGATATGCTGCGTTTGTAAAGTTCACCGTTGATGACAGTGTATGCTTTAGATCGTCGAGTGACGCGTCTTGACTCTGTGAAGTCTTCGGGTACCTCGCCGCGGAGTATGTATGCGAGGAAGGGTTGAGTCCAAGTTGGCTCGATGAGGAGTACCTCGACTGGTGGGTCCTCTGTGCTAGGTGTTTTGCTCTTGGCTGGTGCGGCTGATGCAGGAGTTGCCGCTTCTTTTTGATTGATCTGTGCTCGATGCGCTCGAAGAAGACACCAGGTGGCACTGGTGCTTTGGTCGCACCAATGTTGGCTAACTTATCTGCTTCTTCATTGCTCTCACGCCCTATGTGCCGCAACTCGCAGCCTTCGAAGCTGCCCTCCATGATGTTGTACAGGTCACGGTAGGCGATCATGTTATCTGCGATTGCGTCACAAGCCTTCATTGTTTGCTGCACCACCAGATTCGAGTCGCCGTAGATCATCAGTCGAGTGCACCCGAGGCTTTGGCCATCCTCATGCCATGGATCAGAGCCTCGTATTCTGCTTCGTTATTGGATGGGAACTCGAATCCCATTTGCAGGATGTAGCGGAGCTTGTCGCCTTTTGGTGATATGAGGATGACACCTGCGCCTGCGCCTTCGTTTTTCTTCGAGCCATCAAAGTACATAGTCCAGGAATTGGACACATCTGGTGCTCCTGGGAGCTGAGCTTCAATCCACTCGGTGTGGAAGTCGGGTAAAACTTGTGCTTTGATGGCCTTCGGGTAATCATACTTGATGTCTCTTGGTGCTAGCTCGATGAGCCATTTTGCTACTCGCCCAGTTGCATTGGGGTTTGTGAGGATGTCCCCGATCCCTGAAGTGCTGATTACAGTGATCGGGTGCTCGGAGAAGTAATGCGTCAGCTTCCTTGAGGACATGAACACGGCGTATGCCAGCTTCTGATAGTGCGGGTACCGCTGCTTTGATGTGGAGAGCACTTCACTCAAGTAATAGACTGGACGTTGTATGCTTTGGGCGTGTCCCTCCTCTCTGCGTTCGACCACTAGAACAGTGCTCACCACCCTGTTAGTTGCAGAGACATATAGGTATAGTGGCTCGCGTTCCCTTGGTGCTACGAGGATTGGAGGGCTTGTGAGGACTCGCTTGAGGTCCGTGAAGGCTGCTTCGGCTTCTGGCGTCCACTCGAATTATCTGCCTTCTTCATCAGTCGATAGAACGGGAGTGCTTTTTCGCCTAGCTTGCTGATGAATCGACTGAGTGCTGCTACTCTACCCGCCAACTTTTGCACGTCGTGGAGCTTTGAAGGCCTTTGCATCGTCAAGATGGCCTGTATTTTCTCCGGGTCCGCCTCGATTCCTCGAGCTGAGACTAGATACCCGAGGAGTTGCCCGGCTGGCACGCCGAACGTGCACTTCTTCGGGTTGAGCTTGATGTGGAAGCGTTTGAGGTTTGCGAATGTCTCTCGCAAGTCATCGAGTAGTGTTTTCTCTCTTGTGGTGATGACGATGTCATCTACATAGACCTGGACGTTTCGCCCAATCTGCTTCTTGAGGCAATCTTGCATCATGCGCTGATAGGTTGCGCCTGCGTTCTTGAGCCCGAAAGGCATTGTGGTGTAGCAGTAGACCCCGAGTGGGGTTATGAACGCCGTTTTCTCTTCATCTCTTCCTTCATCCTTATCTGGTGGTAACCCGAGTAAGCATCCAGGAAGGACAAGCGAGCGCACCCGGCGGTGGAGTCGACGATCTGGTCGATTCGAGGTAGTGGAAAGTGATCCTTTGGACACACTTATTGAGTGCTGTAAAATCTACGCACATCCGAAGGATGTCTGTGCTTCTTCTCTACGAGTACGGGGTTGGCCACCCATTGTGATTTCTTGATCTCTCTGATGAATCCTGCTGCGAGTAGCCTGTCGACTTCGGCTTCGACTGCAGTTCTTTTTGGGCCGGATATGCGGCGCATTGTTTGTTTGACTGGTTTAGCACCTGGAAGTAGCTGGAGAGAGTGCTCGGCGAATTCCCTGGGAATACCTGGCATGTCTGCTGGACACCATGCAAATATATCCCAGTTCTCACGGAGGAATTCGACGAGCGCGCTTTCCTATGCGATAGGCAGACTCGACGAGACATTGACTGTCTTGGTCGGGTCAGTCGGGTGCACCTGATGCGATCTTGTGTCGTTGGTGGCACTGAATGCTCTGTCGACTGCCACCTTTTTGTTCTGGCATAAGTGTTCGATCGTTGGAGACCGCTAGATCAGCGAGTGTTGCTTCCATGCCAAACATCTCAGAGATTTTGCTGAATTCTCGGTCGCAAGAGTCAGACTTTTGGAAGTTCCCCTTGACTGTGATTACTCCTTTTGGTCCAGGCATCTTCAGCTGGAGGTATGCGTAATGTGGCACCGCCATGAATCGAGCGAACGTCGGGCGTCCAAGTATAGCATGGTATTGTGACTTCCAGTCGACCACTTCGAACTCAATCGACTCTGTCCTGAAGTGGTGCTTGTCCCCGAACGTCACGTCGAGTTGTATGGTGCCTCTGGGCTTATTGCTTTCCCTGGAACGATACCGTGGAAGGTATTTGAAGATCTTGGCAGGTTTTCGACTGACCTGTTCATTTTGCGGAGCGTATCTGCGAAGATGATGTTTATGCCGCTCCCACCATCCATGAAGACCTTGGACATGGCGTAGCCTCCAATTTGCGCGTCGAGTACCAGAGCAGAGTGCCCTGGTCGAACAACCGATGGAGGGTGGTCCTCTTTGCTGAAGCTTATTGTAGTTCGGATCCCTTCAAGTATTCTGTTACCGCAGGAGGTGACATGACCGCCATGTTTACTTGTCGAGTGCGAAGTTTTTGCTCCCTGTTGGAAGGTCGACCTTTCTGTATCATGTACATCTGCCCTTGGGGCGGAGGGTACTGTGGTTCGTCCACCCGAGGTACGGGCTGTATGGCACCCGCGAGATTTCCGCCTGGGGCAGGCTGTGGTGGTGGAGGTGGTGCCATCAGAACAGGCACGTTGTTTGGCTGAGGCACGGGTGCAGGTGCTTGTGCGGCTGCTGCCTTTCTGCGATTTACGTAATCAGTCGCCATTTGGTCGAACTCCCTGCAGTTTCTCATCGAGTGATTGGATCGCAGTTTTCCATCGTCCCCCTTGTACAGGTGGAATCTGCAATCAGCGTCCATCTTTTCTTCGAATGATCGCTCAGATTGTGCCCGTGACTTGCGCCAATCCTTCCTCTTGTAGCTATCACTGCGTTGGCCGTGTCTCGACTGTCTCGACGATCATCTCGACTGTCTCGCCGATCTTCCGACCGTCGGTCGCTTCTGTCCTGATCATTGCGGGGTGTGGAGAACCCAGCCGCCATGAATTCGGGTCTGTCATCGTCGTAATGACGTTTTGAACGTTTGCGCCTTCGGTCGTCTCTGTACGAGTCTCTATGGCTTCGACTGCTATTCTCATGTTTGTCACGGGGTGAGGACCCGCGTGTGGTGCGTGCCATATCTCTCCATCTGCCCACTCAGTCGCGATCTGCAAGAGGTGGGCTACAGATTTTGGCTTTTGGCGGCCAAGTGCTTCTTTGAAGTCTCGCCTGGCGAGGCCCATGACGAAAGCATCCATGGCCATATCTTCTGAAACCACTCCAACTGAGTTACGTATCTCAGTCCATCGTCTGATGTATGACCTCAACGTTTCGTCTGAACGCTGAACGCAGGCCCGCAGCTCCTCGAATGTTTTCGGGCGCTCACATAGAGGCTCGAAGTTTTTGACGAAATCCCTGCGGAAGTGATCCCACGAGTCGTATGTTGATGGAGGTAGGGCCTTGAGCCAGTCGCGGCTGTGCCTTCGAGCATGAGTCGTATGTACTGCATGGCTGTAGTGTTGGTGCCCCGCTGGCACGCAACAGCCAGCCTGTAATCTTCCAGCCACCCGGAAGGTTCCTGTCGACCCGTGTACTTGGGCTGTTCGGATGTGAGTTTGAATCCTTTGGGCATCCGTGTCTCGCGGACGCGTCGAGTGAAGCACAGAGCTCCATGTGGCTCAGGCTCTCGATCAGAGTATGAGTCGCTACTGTAAGATCTGCGTGATCTGCTCCTGGACCTGCGCCTTCGCGAGCCGCTTCTTTCCTTCGAGTGGTGGCGACGACCACTGTGATTATGCTCTTCCCGAGGCGTCGACTAGGGCACGGTCTCGACTCCCACCTGGAGTTCTTGGAATTTGGCGTATGGCCTTTGCAGCTAAGGCGAGTGATTTGATCTGTTGGCGGTGTAGTTTTGCATTGGGGTCATCCGCTGGGGGCTTGATTGCCTCCAGGTATGCTGCAGCGGTGTAGAGAGCACCTGCTGCTGTTTTGGGCACCGGCAGTCCTTCCTCGTCGTATGTCATGAAGGAGTTGCCTAAGTTGCGGGTGAGTGCCGCCTTCTCGCCTGGCGAGAGGTGTGACAACCTTGATCTGGTCTTGTGTCTGCTCGCCCGGTGGAGCTCAGGGAGAGCTGTCTTCTGCGCGCACTCGACAAGCTAGCTTGCTTTTTGCGTTCTTCGAGTGTGCTCTTATCTGCTTCAGTCGAAGTGACTCCTGCCAGTTGAAGTACTGGAAGGTCAACATCTCTTCTTGTGTTGCGTCTGCTGGCATCATTGTGCACTCCTTGATGACTTTATCTGCTTTTGCTGCCATCTCAGCAGTGATTGTGAGAGTTGTGACTCCATCCGGCATAGTAACTGTGCACGGGAATTCTGTAGGCCTGCGACTGGCCGCAGTGTCTGATGTTTCTGCGGCGATGGCAACGTAGACCTGCTGGGTATGACCCGAGGGTATATGTATGTACTTTCGAGTCCCGTCATGGACTCGACATCTTCATCGAGGCTCATGTCTGAGTCCGTATGCATCGAGTGGTCCTCTGGACGGATCTCGCAGTCGATCCGTCGCCTATGCTCATCTCGGCGTCGGCGAGGTTGTTATGAATCTCGAAGTCGAGGTTGTTGTTGGCGCAGATCTCGGAGTCGACGTGGTTGTCGATATGAGTTTCAGGTTCGTCGAAGTCGCTGAGGGAGATCCCGCAGTCGAAACTATCCTCGAGTGGGAGATCCAGCTCGGGATCGTTTGTGCGATATGCTGATTCGGCCTCCTCGCCCTGGAGTTCTTCAATGAGCTCGCGCATCTCTCGTGTGGACATGGTTGTTGCAGACGAACAAGCTTGGAGGGTCGACGATGGTATGGACACAGTTGAGGGATCCGCAGTCGAAGGAGCCGCAACCGATGGAGCCTCGGGTGCGGAAGTCGCGAGTTGGCGTGGATCCGTCAAGTCCTGCACACCAAGCTTGTTGACGAAAAAATTGAACGAACCAACGGTTAAACCCAAACCTGACTCGAGATCGGAGAAGGCCTCCTGGAATCCTGGCGAGTGTGGCTCGAAATCCATCAGAGGATCCGATGCCTTTTTGCGGGTGAAGCTGGCGTGTTGCCGTTTGTCGAGTGAGCCGGCGAGTTGCCGTGTGCCGCCTGAGTCGGCGAGTTCTGGTTTGTCGATGCAGCGGCGAGTTGCCGTTTGTAGATCCGATCGGCGAGTCGCCGTTTTCCGATGGAACCGAAGAAACCGCGAGTCCAGCACTATTCTTTCCCACAGACGGCGCCAATTGACGAGGTGTACCCTCATCAATCCCATGGTTAAGGACCTAGGGTTGAGATTATGGGGAGAGAACGTGGTAGTACTGGTAGTTTCGTCGGCTGACAAGCAGAGGCAAAGATTTACCCAGGTTCAGGCCCCTCGGGTGGAGGTAAAGACCCTACTTCCTGCTTGTCTGGTATTGATTGTGGATTATGCGATTACAGGAGCTCCGGCAGATGACGATCTCGCAAGAGATTTGGTGGTTCGAGTATGGCTTGGTCCCAGATCGGTACCCCTCCCAGCCTTTAAATAGGCTGGGTCTCGGGAGTTTGTAACCGACCTAGTTTACACGTAAGGAAAGTTAAACCGACTATGCCTATGTCTAATCTTGGAGGGTACTCCATCCTCTTGGGCCTCTTGTCTTGGGCTTCGAGTAGGCTCTTCGATATTGGGGCTTAGTCGTTACGTGCACCAGGTACCCTCATGATAGGGTACCCGAGATGTATACCCATGTCATTATTGATGCTCATAAATATGTTGTCCTTGTTTTAGCAATGGACCAAGACATAGGGTTCATTTATTTGAATCATGCTGAGGAGAATGAAAAGTATGACCAAAAAGAAGTTGAGTGGGAGAAATCGAACCATATTTCACTCCTTAATGAAGCATATCATCTCCTCTGAGATAAAGAATGCAATTCCTGACTCAGTATATGCCAAAGATTATTTGGCCTCTATTGAGGAATATTTTAAGGATAATTGCCCATTTAAAATGGGCTTTAAGGAGTCTTTGCTATGAGGACAATACAAAATAAAGCATTATGAGACATTTCGGTTATTCATATGAACCTTTTGTCTTTTGTAATGCAGTCAGATTATATTGATCTTACCATGTGGTGAGAATATTTATGTTCTCTATGAATCAATATGTGCCATGGCACTCTTAAGATGATAGTGAATAATGAGACCTCGTCGAAATTGTGGTCATGTTTACCACATTTCAAGGGGGAGAATGGAATGTCTCATTAAATATGAGAAAAGTTGAATGTAATAATTCTCCAAGTAGGATGGAACCAACGAGAAGTCTTATTTTGGAGAATGAATGATTATAGTGAAGAATGTTTTTCCTCGTTTTATCGAGTTAATGTGGATTTATTCCCTTATGAGGATTATGAAGCACACATGAATGTTAAAGTGACAAGCTTGCTAATCTAACGTTGATTAAGATGTGGCTCGTGGTTATATTTCTAACCAACGTTGTTTATGATCATGTGTCACGCTCCACTTAAGTAGCAAGTTTGTCAGTATCATGTGGCTCATGGTTATATTTCTGACCAACGTCGTTTTATGATCATGTGTCGCAACTCATGAAGTTCTTTTCCACTTTCTGCCCAACGGTGTTGTGGTTTTGAATTGTGTTATCGAGATTTTGGAATATATTTTCCATCTTCTAAATAAAGTTATCATCAGGACCCTGGAGCTTATGAACATGAATCTTAAGGATGACTCCAGTAGATCTTTGTTCATATGCATCCGTTAAGTTGAGAAGAAATACCTAATGCAACACTTGGTGTTGATAATCAACGCTTTCCTTGTGATTGATAATGTGTGTTAATGATCATCTTAGAGGCTTCTGGCTCTAATGATGTATTTTCTGAGTGAGTTGTTATGACGCTTGTGTTATTATATAACATGATGTTGTGTTGACGACTAAGTTAAGAATGTATGTATGATTCAACCATAAAGTTTTGTCATACCGTTGGAGTTAACATAAGGTATGTTGCCTAAAGAATTTCAATTATGAAATAAGACGAGCGTTATGACACTCATACCATAAGATGAGGGGGAGTAAGTTTACTACCTTATAAAGATGGAGTATTTTTGGTTAGCCAAGAAATTTCTATCTTCTAGTTAAGACAAAGGATCTTGGTGATGCTTAGTACTTTGTTTGTACTGATTTTCCCAAGATACAGGTCCAAAAGGAGTATAAGTTCTATTATAATGACATACGTCGATATAGTACGAAAGAAAATATTATGCACCAGTACTCTGTCGCACCTGCTAATAAAGTTAAGGGCAATAAAGATGGACACTTTAGTGTCCAAGGAACCATTATGAGTTGATCAGATAATGTCGGTTCCTTATGCTTCGGCTGTCAGAAGCAATATGAGTATTCAAGTTTGAACGCGCCCTATTTTTATCGGATAATTGGCAAATATACAATAAAGTCCATAAGTGGACCACTGGAAAGGCCGCCAAAAGTATTGCCGATATGCAAGGCAATAAAGTTTACATGCTCATTAATAAGAAGTCTTGTAACATCGTTATCGTGGTTATTCAGACTTTGTTTTCTGTGAGATGTGTGGATATTAAAGTTTCCACGTTAAGTTACATTCACACTCTCGCATATGGAGCTTTATCGTGGAAAAGCTCCAGAATGATTTTATTGGCATCAATAATGATGCAATTTATCATGTGGCATGTTAAGAGGCTAAAAAGCAGTTTGTATGTCAAGAAGTTTTATTCCCGAAATTATGGTGGTAGACAGCATTTTTAAACCATCTACTGCAATATGAACATGCAGTTTTCTATGCGAGTAACAACAAGTCAAATGGCGTTGCCAAAACCATTGACAATATGCTTAGTGTTGTGAAAGATAGAATCCAGAATCAAGCTTGTAATGTTAAGCATATAAATAAGTTTTATATGTTTTACGGATCCGTCACATAAGGCTTACTACCCAATTTTAAGATTTTCTTGCTGGCATGGGTTGCTGGAAAGCCATTTTGATTCTGGAAATAAGGACCTTCTAAATAAACCACTCCCAGAAAGTAATATGTTTTCCATTTTGAAGTAGGGTGATGTATTATAAGTATTAAGGTTCAATGGCATTTCACTGGTTGTTGTAACACATTACTTTGATATATTATTCCTATGGAGAATGGGCAAATAAAGTTGAGCCTAACGATCAAGGGGGAGAATGTTGGTTGATCTCGGCTCTGACCGGGTAAAAAGTAACGTTAAGTGGGATGGGCCATGAACCAACGTACGTGGCCTTTTGACCCAACAGAATCGCACCATGATCGGAGGTGCAAACCAACGACTTGGTTTTGGTCCCGTTTCCCAAGCACCACATATATATATAAGAAAGATGGGGTTCGTTATTATGGTGACGACTACAGAAAACAACCCAAATCCAACTCCCGATCCAAAAAGAGTGGTGCTCAGGGAGGCGAAGACCAACAACCACCGGCAGCCACCAGGAGGGTCGTGCTGCCGGCGTCCATGGGACTCCTCCACAACTACGGCATCCCTGCCTCCTCTACTTCGACCCCAAGTCCTGCCTACACTAAGCAGGCAGTCAAGTCTACTGCAATTACCTGTAAGTGCATCCCTAAATACCTCTGATCTGATCCATTTTTGGTGTTCTAGATGGCTGTCACAGTTGATCTAGTTATTACTAGATGTCTTAGTTCTAACAACCTGATCACAGTTTCAAAGGCCTCTTGATTAGGCGGCAGCATATGTCTCTCTCCCAGGCCCAGGGAAACAGTTCCACGGACGGCACAAATTCGATTATTCTTGATTGCCTTCCATGGATGAAAACTATCTCCTACCATCTGTCAATGTCACCCACGCACAACTATATACGAAGTCAGTGGCGGAGCTTAATGGGGGCGAATGGGGCGGTCGCCCCCCAGCCCATGTACAGTCCATGTAGATTCAGCTTAATATCTATAAGGATTTGGCCCATTCCCCCCCCCCCTCCCCAGCAGCCCATCGCCCCCCCAGAAGTCCATCGCCCCCCCAGATTTTCGGCCCAAGCTCCGCCACTGTACGAAGTCGTACATAAACTGGGTATACTTGCACACCTCAACAGATCGCTCTGGTTCTCGGTCCGAAATGTATCATCCCCTTGCAACAATTCTCCTCCGAGTAGTTTGCCTCATCTTGTCATCAATCAGTGAAAACACATGCTCTGGTGCTGGTGCAGGAACCTGCATCAACTTCTCTAGCGCTGATGCACCAGCAGCAAGCAGCTTCTCCTTCTGCCTCGTCTCCAACGGCGTCAGCAACTTCTCCCTTCCCACGTCTCCGAGCTACGGCGCGCTCCTCAACTCCTCCATCTTCAACCTCCGGTTCACGCTACCGAACGTCACCGGGCCCACCGCCATCGTCTTCCCGGGGTCGAGGGAGGACATCCGGCGAGCCGTGCTGTGCGCGCGGGGAAGCTCGCTGGCGATCCGGACGCGCAGCGGCGGGCACAGCTACGAGGGGCTGTCGTACACCACCGAGAACCACGTACCCTTCGTGGTGGTCGACCTCGCAAACCTGAACCGCGTCCGGGTCGACCTGGCCTCGGCCACGGCCTGGGCGGAGTCGGGCGTGACGGTGGGCGAGTTGTACTACGCAGTGGGGCGGCGGAGCAGCTCCTTCGCGTTCCCGGCCGGGTCGGAGTCGACCGCCGGTCTAGGGGGTTTGGTCTCCGGCGGGGGGTTTGGGCTTCTGTCCCGGAAGTTCGCGCTGGCCGCCGACAACGTACGTGCTGGACGCGGTGCTGATCGATCCCAGGGGGCAGGTCCTTGACCGGAGTTCCATGAGCGACGATCTCTTCTGGGCCATCCGAGGTGGCGGAGGCGGGAGCTGGGGCGTGGTGTACGCTTGGAAGCTCCGGCTCGTCCCGGTTCCTCGCCGCGTGACCGTGCTCACGGTCGGTCGGACCGGTCCGGTCGAACTCGTCGCCGGGTTGGTTCACAGGTGGCAGTATGTTGGGCCCGATCTGCCAGACGAGTTTTATCTTTCTGTGTATGTTCCCACCGGATCATCGGGCGGCAACGTCTCCGTGACATTCCAAGGCCAAGTTTTAGAATCTAAAGAGCATGCCTTGTCAGTGCTGAGCCAAAGCTTCCCTGAGCTGGGTCTGACCGAGGTAGATCTATCAGAGAGGAGTTGGATTGAGTCGGCGGCATACTTCGCCGGTTTGAGCAGGGTGGACGACCTGCCGAGCCGGCGTCTACAAGCAAAGCAGTACTCCAAGGCCAAGTCAGACTATGTGCAGACACCAATCTCGATGCGTGACATGGTCGAGATCGTTCGGTACCTGTCGACCGGGCCGACGGGCTCTATCCAGCTAGACCCATATGGCGGGGCCATGGCGCGGATCGGGCGAGGCGAAACACCGTTCCCTCACCGGGCTAGAAACCTATATAGTATTCAGTATGGGGTGAACTGGGACCGGTCGCAGGTACCCCGTGCCGAGGAGTACATCGGGTGGCTGAGGTCGTTCTATGGGCACATGGCCCCCTATGTGTCGAAGGATCCCCGTGCCGCGTATGTGAACTATCTGGACCTTGATCTGGGCGTGAACAACTGGACTAGCAGTGCCGGTGGATCGTCAGTGGAAGCGGTGGCTCACGCAAGGTCGTCATGGGGAGCGGCGTACTTCGGGTAGAACTTCGACAGGCTGGTCGTGGCCAAGACGACGGTCGATCCTAACAATGTGTTCAACAACGCACAGAGCATCCCTCCCCTTGCAGCGGTAAGTCTGGATAGGTCGAAGCGATACTTTTGAGACTGTAAATTTGGTAGTGAGAAGATATGAGCTGCTCTGTAATCTTGCCTAGCTGATGTCTAGGGCTATCTTTCCTTTCTATTCGGTTATCGCATCTTAATCTAAGTGAAAGTAAAGTTGTTACATTTCGTTAGAAAAAAATGTGTTTAATGTATTGAATAAAACAGGAAGTATGTTACTTACTCGTTTTGCATATTGTTCTTAGTTCCGTTCTTTTAGGGTGTGTTCGTTTTTGGAACGGGATGGAATGGAATGGAACCATTCCATTCCACGGTCACGGAACCGTTCCATCCCTGCGTTCGGTTCGGGCAAAAAAATGTCACGGAACCGTTCCATCCCTGCGTTCGGTTTTGGAACGGGGAAGAATGGAATGGAATGGGATGAGAATGGAATTACTCCTAAACTCGATTAATTATTCCTAAATACGATTAATTATTCCTAAACTTGATTAATTATTCCTAATCTTGATTAATTATTCCTAATCATGATTAATTATTTTTAATCTTGATTAATTATTCCTAATCTTTGATTAATTAGTGCTAAACTTGATTAATTAGTGCTAAACTTGATTAATTAGAGAGACGCACTGTGCAATTCCACCCCGTCCGGCCGAATCGGCCGGACCGGTCGGTTCCGCATATTGGAGGAATATTCCCTCCAGTGGAACCAGTGCGTTCCGTTCCATCCCGGAACCGAACACAAGAATCGTCCTGAGGAACGGAACCGTTCCATTCCATTCCCTGGAATTCCAGAACCGAACACACCCTTAGATCAGTTCTTGTTCAAGTTGACTCAACTGTCAGAACATCAATCACTTAAAATAAACAGAGGAACATGGCCTGCTGAAGCTTGTGGAAGAAGCACTCTTGTATTTTGTGGTGCCGTTTGTTTTGTGCCATATTTTACTACACGCTTCTTTTCATTGGCTATCGACGGCAACAAAAGCAATCTTTAGTCGAGTTTTAACTGGAGAAGCCATGCACACGAAATAACCTTTAATGTAGATGCTATAGTTAGCCAAAGGAGTAAGGGCTAAGCTTGATTGCTCGCAAAATAGATTCTGGATTTTTTAAGACTATTTTGTTGGTTTGAGTCAAGAAAGTCACATCGTCGAAGTCCCCTACCCCCTCTGTCCACAAGAGGGCGCCTCGAAAATTATGCCTAACTTGAACCATAAACTTGACTAATAAAATGTGAGTCATATGTCACATAATTTTACTGTTGGATTCATTTTGAAAAAAAATAGTAAGGCCGCATAAAGTTCGGATGAGCTGAGTGAGGTAAACTTAACCAAGATTAGAGGCACGTCGTGACTGCTCCGCCAACATGTGGCTCGGGCAGAGCGCTCCCTGCCAGAGCACCTTCATAAAACCTTTGCGAGGAGACTTTTTTCCTGGCTTAATTTTTGTTTGTTTAATATTTCTTTTCTCTGTTTCTTTTTGGTTTTCTATGGTTTATTCGTTTTCTATTTTTCTCGATAGAAATTTTTTAGAATAAAAAAGACACGTTTTCAGGGTTTGAAAAGGCATTCAATTGCCTTTTGCAAATTAAAATTAAAAGCGGTGAAGTCATTTTTGGTTCACTGTTCCGGGCTCTGGGCCCAGCAAGCCTTGGCACGGGCCACGCTAAGCTCATACTAGACTTTTTGAAGCCTTAAAAACACAAGGTTTAGGAAGAAGCCGGGCCTATCCAGACCATTTTCGACAGTAAAGGTCCATGGCGACTTTGAAGAATCAACGGGCCATGCTCTTACAAAAAGAACTCGTGACGAAGCAAAAATCCACTATGTCTTGTCAAAAAAAAAAAAAATTCACTATGTCCGTTCGGCCGATCATGCACATTGTTTACTTCTCTACCTTCAATAATTTCGTCCATCACCCTTTTCATGTCATAAAACAATCTCATCAGTCACCACCCCCACGTCGTGTACTTATAGCTGGCCAAACGGGCCGTGCTAAACGGGCTGGCACGAGGCACGGGATTTTCAGCCCGGCCCAAGCACGGCCCGGCACGAACTAATCGTGCCGTGCTAGGCCCGTGGCCCGAGCGTGCTCGTGCCCGACCTCAATCTGAAGCACGCGTGCCGGCCCGGCACGGCACGATTAGCGTGCTGTCGTTGACCCTGAGCACCGCCCAGCACGGATTAGCACCACAGCCCAGCACGGATCGATCTTGCACGGATCGATCTGCACCACCAGCGCCGCCGCCAGCTCCCAACTCGACACGGAGGAGACGAGGAACCGCGCCTTCGCCGCCGCCGGAGCCGCGCCGTCGCCGGAGCTGTGTCGTGCCGACGCCGGACGGCCGGAGCTGCGCCTTCTCCGTCGCCGGAGCCGCGCCGTCGCTGGAGGTGTGTCGTGCCGTCGCCGAGCCGCGCCGTCGCTGGTGGTGCGCCGTGCCGAACGTGCCGTGCCGTGCCGCCGTGCTATTGCCGTGCCGCCGTGCCCGTGCTCCTCCCGGAGTTGGAGCCCGCGTGCCGGCCCGGCACGGCACGATTAGCACCGTGCCGCTCGCGTGCCGTGCCGTTTGCGGGCCGTGCCGAGCTCGGCACGCGACGTGCCGTGCCGTGCGGTACGTTTTGGCCAGCTATACGTGTACTATCACACCATCAGTAAAACTAGCAGCGCACGTCGCTGTGGCGGGCGGGCCACGAAAACGACACTACCAGCAGGACAATGCCATGCACTTCCGCTGCCCCTCTATCATGCACGGAAAAGGTAGGAGAGGCTTGTGGAAGAAGCCCCGCCCAAGCCTCGTCTGTTTTCACCTGTCGTCTCTCTCTGTAGCTTTTTGCTTTCGTTGGTGTGTTTCGTGGCTTTGCTTTGCAGTTGCCATCGCTTTCTCTTCGTTTAATTTTCGAGGATCACTGGAGGCTGGGCCGACGGGGGAGGAAGAAGTGGATAAGCTAACCACTTCGATGGAGGAGGAAAAAGCTCTATTCGATAGATATTGAGATCAGGGAGAAAAGATAGCGATCAGTCGATCCATCTGGCGGTGAACTAACGGTAACACGACACTCCGACGGCAGCAAAAGCTTTGGTTGGAGCCTTGGAGCTTTGGACGTCTGATCCATCGTGTTCCTGCTAAGCTAGAAGATGCCATGTCATGCGGAACTTGCATTGTTGAACTAGCGTGCCCTGAGTCATGCACGCATCCAGATTTTACGGAGACGATAGACAAATCTGCTACTATCTCTTGTGTGTTGCGTCAGTACGGGCGCACCGGAATTTGAAGGACAATTCTGAAGCTAAGAGCAGCGAATAAATATTTATGTTGATGCCATCAACCGTAAGAACAATTCAGAAAAAGTGATTAACGACTAGGAATTAGATGCAAATTCATGCATAGAATGTCTCCTTGAATCAGGTAGCACTATGGTAGTCTGATCTCTTAATCGATTGCCTGAGGCGATCCGGCCGCCGGTCCGGCAACGCAGACACTGTCCGGCGACCAAACCGGATGGCGTTCAGCCATTCACACCTGTCCCGAGACTAGCGAGAAAACCCCTGCGGAAAACGGTAGACGACCATTCATCCATCGGTTGCCTATTGAGACGGGCTAGCGGCGGCGACGCGCCGTCGGGAGCCGCTGCTTTTGCCATTCTTCTCCTCCGCCCGAGGCCGGGATTGGTCCCACGCGCACTTGGCACACCAATCACCTCCCGCTTTCCCTCGTGCTCCGTGCCCAGGCCGGCGTACGTCTCCGAGTTGCCATCCCCCATTGTTCTCTTTGCTTGCATACTTCAAACTCCCATGATTCCATCTACTGTTTCCCCTTTCTTTTGATGTATTTATGTGAATGTTTTCAGCAAACAAAAATCTCTTTTTACACGGGAAACTATTCTTCCAGCTATGCTATATTGCTTGCACAAACCAGTAGCTACTAGTTCCTTTAATTTCTCAGATGATTGTTTCTTTGTATAGTGCATGGATGTAGTAACACAGAGTATTTTTTTCTAGACGAAAAAGGGGCTTAGGCAAGGTGACCCATTATCGCCAATGCTATTGAATATAGTGGCTCATATGTTGTCGGTCATGATTGAACGCGCAAAGTCTGTTGGTCAAATTGATGGTGTGTTCCCACATCTAGTTGATGGTGACTTATACATTCTTCAATATGCCGACGATACAATTCTTTTTATGAAACATGACATCAAAAAAGCTCGAAACCTAAAGTTAATTATGTCGGCGTTCGAGCAACTATCGGGTCTAAAAAAGTGAATTGTTTTGGTTTGGTGAGACTCAAGAAAATGGCGTGTTGTATGCTGAATTCGGGTGCGGGCAGGGTCAGTTTCCTATTAAGTATTTGGGTATTCCGATTCATTATCGGAGACTTACAAATGCTGAATGGAAACTGGTGGAGGACATACTTCAAATTCGGTTAAATAGCTCACAAGGCAAATTATTATCCTTGGGAGGAAGATTGGTTCTCATTAATTCAGTACTAACTAACATGGTACTTTATATGATATCATTCTTCCAACTACCAAAAAGGAGTTTTCAATTTTCAATCAGATTCTTTTGGCAAGATGATAGTGAGAAAAGAAAATATCGATTGGCTAACTGGAGTGTGGTTTGCCGTCCCAAATACCAAGGAGGTCTCGGAATTCATGACCTTGAGGTCAAGAATATGACCCTCCTTAGTAAATGGATCTTCAAACTTCTGGCTAAAGAAGGGGTTTGGCAAACCCTCCTTAGGAGGAAGTATGTGGGCTCACAAGCGTTATCTGAGGTTTTTTGGAAATCTGGTGATTCACACTTTTGAGCTGGCCTTATGGCTATGAAGAAGGGTTCTTCTTCCCACATGGGTCTTTCTCAATTAAGGATGGTTCGGAAATTAGGTTCTGGGAGGATAAATGGCTAGGTCATACCACGCTCCGAGAACAATATTCGGCTTTGTACAATATTGTGCGACACAAAGGCGTTACGCTCAAAGTTTAAAAAACCGGACCGGACCGGCGGTCCAACCGGAAAAAACCGGAACCGAGGCTCTGTCCGGTTTTTTAAGCACAAAAGACCGAAATATAAAAAAAACCGGAAAAAATAAATGAAAACAAAGAAATCTCGCCAGGATTCAAACCCAGGACCTGAGACTATGGTCTAAACAAGACACTTCAGGCCCAACACCACCTGGGCTGTCGTTCTTTTGTGTTATAATATCGAAGTGCATACTCTATATAGGATTTCGCAATGATTTTTTCCGAAATAAGCTGACTTATTTATTAAATGTGATGGTTTTTTGTCGCTATTGAACCGGCTGAGCCGGCGGTTGGACCGGTAAACCAGTGAACCAGCCACCTCACCGGTTCACTGACCGGTCCGGTTTTTTAAACTATGGTTACGCTCGCTAAGGTGATCGGAACCTCGTTTCGTTCAGAAGAAGTTTATTTGATCCTAGGCAAGCATCCTGGAATGATTTGCTATTGCGACTGGATTCTGTTCAGTTGACACAGGGATCAGATAAATCTCAATGGAATCTAAGCAACAATGGTAAATTCTTGGTTGATTCTATGTACAAAGCGTTAATCCAACCTGATATACCAGTTGATAATAAAAAACTTGGAAGATGAAGATCCCGCTAAAAACTAAAGTGTTTGCGTGGTATCTTCGTCGTGGGGTAATTCTTACAAAAAACAACCTTGCAAAACGGAACTGGCACGGAAGTAAAAAAAGTGTGTCTTTTGTCACCATGACGAGACTATAGAGCATTTATTCTTCCAGTATAAATTTGCTAGATCTATATGGTCAGCCATCCAGATATGCTCCTTATACCCACCTCATAGCGTTGCGAATATTTTTTACAATTGGCTAAACGGTGTGGATCCTAGGTTTAAGTTTCTTATTAGGGTGAGAGCGATTGCCGTTATTTGATCGCTCTGGCTGTGTAGAAATGACAAGATTTTTAGCGATAAAAATGTTTTATGCAGGTTATCTACAGGTGCACAACTACGGTCCGATTATGGTCGTCCCTATAGCGTGTGGAACATCGAGACATGTTTTCGGAGGTGTTTTCACGCTTGGAGGCTGCGGCGAGAGGGTTGTTTTCCCAGCATGAATGGCAACATAATCTTTGGATCTGCCCTCCAACACCATGGGCATCTTTACAATTTCTCATCATGATATGTAATTCGACTTTTTATTATTTTGTTGTTCTGAGTCTTGTTAACTTGTTAGAACTGTGTGCATCCTAACTATGCAGAGCCCGGGTGTAATGCTAAAACCTTTTAAGTAATGAAATCACTTTATCGAAAAAAAACACAAAGTATTTTTATCCAAAAAAAAAACCCCCAGAGTAATGCGGAGCACACACTAGTAGCTTGATAAATTAGAACACCACTATAGACCGTTGGCAGCACGCGACAACGGCACGAGGAACGCGAGCGTGAGAGCTCATGCAACGGCTTTTGCGATGCTAATAATTGGAGTAAAAAGGAAAGCTCGAATGGAAAGCTATGGCTGCTGGGTGCCCACTCGTCATCTATCAAGATCAAGCTCCCAATCTCGCCAAGAAAAGGAAGATCAAGCCCCCACCTTACCAGTAGCATCTGCCAAACCATGCCGGCCGTGACTGATTGTTTTCTATATCACCTTGATCTTCCATAAATTTGGACTATTTTTTGGTGAGGTCTTTTGTTAGAGCCAAATAAAAGTGCAGCCTTTTCTTTATCGGTTCCGCTTTCTAGATTAATTAGTGTAGCCATTTCTCATAGCAAATGGTTGGTTAGTAGCGGTACCTTCAACGTGCTGTCGGCGTGAGCTTCAAGTGCACACTGATTTCCAGCTGCAGCAAAAGCGCACAATGTACTGGCCATCCCAACGGAAAGAAAGAAAAATCCTACCAAATTAAGGAGAAACTTGGAGAAATTTTTTAGTTTTCTTTTAGGCAAAGTCATGTTTTGAGTTAATGTATGCTTATTCTTATTCCAACTTCATGGTCCGTTAGTTTGAACACCCATACGTCACTCTTCAGGGAAGGGAGAAGTGTAAGACGTTCTCCCTTCCTGGGTCAACTATCCCAAATACTTGTGAGGCGGGTGCAAATATCATACTCATATTCAGATTGATGACGAACACCTGCGTGCTTGTGTGATGCCGTCGAAAGCTTCTACAAGTGCCTCCGCACGCTTGTCTGCATGTCCCATACGTTCCTCATTAAAAGTATGTGAATTTATGCATATTTTAATAACAGAAAAATACAAATTTAGACAGCCCGGCTTGTAGAAAGAGAAATTGACATCTTTGATATTCCTTACTAGTGGAAATTCGCGCGGCGTCACGCCGCGCCTCTATTGAATTTTTTATTGGCAGTGGATGTTGTTTTTGATTGTTTTAACTGGCAGTGTAAATACAATAGTGTCTGATTGTTTTCGTTGTAGGTATGATGTAGATGCTATCTAGTGAGGAAGTGTAGTACGGCTTAAGTAAAATGTTTCTGAATGTTGTAATTTGGAAGAATATATGCTATGTTTTAAGTACCGTCAGTAACTGTTGTATAATTATGTGGATGTAAGTGTGTAGTGGTAATTGCAAAATGTAGGATATGATGTATAAATGTCTATCCAAATAGCAACGGGAAAGAAATATTTTGTGGTTATATACTTGTACGCTGACTTGATAAACAGTTTAATCAAACTCTATTTACCTATGTATTTTTCCTGCCATGTGCCATGTCTCAATCAGGAGTCATGCTCCAACTCAGAGTTGTCTTATACTTGGAGCCATTGAGTAGCAGTCCTCCTCCCAGAGTCATCCTTGGTGTACTGCACCGAAGCCCCTCAGAAGGATAAAACTGGATATATTTTATAATCGAGGATAACCCTGAATATATACTATACTTGCTGAAAGGGCATTACAACTTGCTAGTGAAAACAAACAGAAAATATAACCACAGTACTAATTCTCACAACTTTCCTTTTAGGCGTTAACCCAGATAGCATTGATATTTCTTCTGCACACGCTCATGTAGAATAATTTTTGCCAAATACCATACAAAATAATGGAGAGGATGTTGCCTATATTTCCAAGTGGAGGAATACATTGCTCGATTCCAAACCAAGCAACTATGACTCGTATACAAAACTGAACACTACTTTCACTGTTTCAAACATCAGATGCTATCAAAACTGAACACTACTTTCACTGTTTGAAACATGAGATGCTATCAAAACTTATGTCTGACCAGCATACCATAGAATGCATGTGCCGCCTCCACATGATAGCATCGTGTTTGTTCAGCAGGCGGAGGTTTCCTTTCTTCTTCACCATCTCTTCTTCTCCCCTCGATCTCAGCTGAGATCATATCCACTAATTTGAAGGGCATAAACTGCACCTCTTGCGTGGCTTCCCTGGCTAATGTTTCTTGGGTTCTTATGCTCTTGTAAGTCATCAACTCTGTTAAAAGTGATGGAGCATGCAAAATGTGACTTTAGTTCAACCACATCGAAGATTATAACAAAGCAGAGAATGAATCAACAGCGTCACTTAGCAAGACTGACACTTTATATAGGGTCATAACAACAATTGTTTTTAATAAAATCTTCATTTCACACCCCCAATAGCTACTAAAGCTCCATCGTGCTTGTAACAGGGTGGCACATATTAACTTGTAACTGCAATATTACATGTCAATTTGTATGAAGTTGTAAATGTGTCCTATTAATGAAATGATACTTACATGTCATGCTAATTCCCAGCGGTTGTCTCCATCGTGCTTGTAACAGGGTGGCACCTATTACAGGCTAACAAAATCTGCTAAAAGAAAGACCGGTTCCACAAAAGTTGGCACAGTTCTATATCGTTCAACAATTAACTTGCAATGATATTCAAGTGAACTGATTCTTGATTCTACGGGCAACGGAGGAAAATAGTCAGGGGTTGTCTCCTCGATTGAACAATTGTCTGACAATATTTTTCGAATGAATAATAGAAAATATGAGCAACCCAAATAATGGCGTTCGTACAGGAAAGCATGACACAATTTATGGCCAAACAAAGCTAGAATAAGTGGATGAAATCACTTCACCTTGCTTCTCCAGCTCTAACATTAGATTCTTCACCCAGTAACATCTCCAGTAGCTCTAACCACCTCTTGCGCTGCACCAATAATTCTGAGATTAATTCGTTCATTTCCATACAAAAAGATGCTGTATTGGTAAGAATAACCCGGGAAGAATATTCTAGTTATGAAAGCATGGTAAAAATAAAAATCAGTCCAGAAACATAGATAGGAGCATTATTCATTTGTCACAGAAACCACATATTTCATTGATTTGCAAAAATAATGATTTAAATTTTGGAGACGAAATAGAAATTCAGAGAGCCAGAAACATATGAAGTGGTGAATAAATTCGTTAGCTGCGAAAGTCAAGCTGGTAAAAATAAAAATCAGTCCACAAACATAGGTAAGAGCATTATTCAATTGTCAGAGAAACCACACATTTTCATTGACTTGCAGAAATAATGATTTAAATTTTGGAGACGAAATAGAAATTCAGAGAGCCAGAAACATATGAAGTGGTGAATAAATTCGTTACTTGCGGAAATCAAGCTAAAGTCTTGATCCTCCAATAACATATAAGCAGTTTCAGTGCGATCAATAATGTGACCATAATGGACTTGGTGGTAGCTAAATACTTTGTCAGTTGTATATAAGATTGTAAATTCATTTTTCTATCTGCATAAGAATATGAGATTATTGGATAGGTTTATTCAGAGGTTTTAGGGTGCTTTTCCAGAGTACAATTTGACGAAATAGATTCAGTGGCATGCATATACTATATTCTCCTGTGTACAATGGAGCGCATAAATTTGGTGAAAGTAGATTTAGCCAATAGTATTTGGTATCAATTAAAACTCAGTGCTATAAAGTTTGAAGGTACTAAAAGGTCTCAATCATCAGATGAGATAACAATGAGGGTAGATCGCACAGGTCAATAATTCAGATTTGCTCTGGTAGTTTCAGATCGTCAGCGAACTGGTAGTAATGATGGAAAACCCCAAAGCTGCCCTAGCTGCATAAACGAAGGAATAAGGCCGATTAGATGGAACAGCCAACAGGGCAACTAAACTGCACAAAGGGACAACAAAATCATACTGATGCATGACTTTCAAACGGCCAATAACTTCTTTAAATATAATGTTTCTCAGACCACTCCATTTTCTTACCAATGCAGTCCTGAAAACAAATATGCTGACGCTTTCTATGGAGAATGGTCCCATATGGGTGATTTCATAGATAAGATATGCATGTTATATCACGTGCCAGTAAAACTAATATGTACCTGAGAAAAAAAGCACAGAACACAACTCGAATTTCCTACATATAGGAGCCTGCTTGCTAATTTCGATCTGCCTATAGTACAACCAGACGGTCTACCTGTTGATTTCTGTACATATAAGAAGCACAACAACAGAAAAGGGGCCAGAAACGCAATCTGCATTTAGTATACGACCAGGCAGCCTGCATGCTGATTTCTATCCAAGCCAATGTACTGAAACCTTTTCTTCTATGCAATTGCCTTCTCCAATCAGGAGAACTGCTAATCTAAGATGCCAATGAGTGATTAGGGTTTCAAGTTTTAATAAGTTTGTAGATTATATAAATGATAATACTATCAGGAACAACAGGAACCTGAACAGGACTGCCATGAACATGTTTAGAGACTTTGTTCATGCTTTGGAACTCAAGGAGCTATACTTACACGGTAGACTTTTCACCTGGAGCAATGGTAGGGAGGTTCCCACCATGACCAGGATTGACAGGATGTTTGCCTCGGTGGCCTGGGACTTGCACTTCCCGGACAGCTATCTGCAGACTCTTTCCTCGTCAGTTTCTGATCATGCCCCTCTACACCTATCCCTCTCTGCTGTGTCTCGGCCAAAGAGGCGCTTCCGCTTTGAACTTTTTTGGCTGAAACTGGACGGGTTTGATGATGCTGTCAAGGAGGCCTGGGTGTGTGATCCTAGAATTGTCGACCCGTTCAAAAGGTTGGACAGGTTGCTTAGAAATACTGCTGCTTCTCTTCAAGCCTGGAGTCACAAACGAATTGGAAACATTAAACTTCAGCTTGCAGTTGCACACTCGCTGATTCTCAAATTTGATGTGGCTCAAGAGAGAAGGGTGCTCTCTGCTGGGGAAATCTGGTTGCTGAAATTTCTGAAGCAAATCATTCTCAGTCTCTCTTCTCTGGAGCGTACCCTGGCTAGGCAAAGGTCCAGAACGAGATGGCTGCAGGAGGGGGACGCTAACACAAATCTCTTCCATGCTATTGCAAATGGCAGACGCTCCAAAAACTTCATCTCAGCGGTCAGCAGAGGTAATGAGGTGTTCACGGACCAGAAAGGCAAAGAGGAGGCATTCTTTGAGGAATATAAACAGCTGATTGGAAGTTGTCAGAGCAGGAACCACACCATTAACCTGGATCAGCTAAATCTTCCCACTCTGGACTTAAGTGACCTGAATGCCATTTTCACGGAAGAAGAGGTTTGGGGTGTGATTAGAGACCTTCCGAGCGATCGAGCCCCGGGTCCTGATGGATTTTGTGGTGCTTTCTATCAGAGGGCTTGGCCAATGATCAAACAGGACATTATGGCTGCTGTGCTCAAACTCTTTGTGGGGGATGGAAGAGGCTTTGGAACGCTGAATGGTGCCCTGATCACGCTCATTCCAAAGAAGCCGGACGCTATCGCAGTTGGGGACTATAGACCCATAAGTCTAGTACATAGTTTTGCTAAAATCTTCTCAAAACTCCTGGCTAACCGGCTAAGGCCAAGACTGAATGAAATGGTGAGCACAAATCAGTCGGCCTTCATCAGAGGCAGAAACTTGCATGATAACTTCCTGATGGTCAGGCAAGTGGCACGGAAGATCAATTCAAGGAGGCAGCCTGGTACCCTCCTTAAACTGGACATCACTAGAGCTTTTGATTCACTGTCCTGGGCATTCCTTTTCGAAGTACTGCGTAAACTAGGCTTCAGTGAAATCTGGCTTAAATGGACTGCGCTACTGCTCTATACAGCTCATACCAAGATTTTGGTGAATGGTGTGCCGGGCAGGAACCTGGTTCATGCGAGAGGCTTAAGGCAAGGAGACCCCATTTCCCCCACCTTGTTTGTCATTGGGATGCAAGTGTTTTCAGCCCTCTTCACTTTGGCGATTGAAGAGGAAATCATCTCGCCCTTCACTGGCATTGGGCCTCTGCAGCGTATCTCCATTTTTGCGGATGATGTTGTGCTGTTCGTTAAACCCCTCCGTTTCGACCTTCATGCTGTACGACAAATCCTAAACATCTTTGGTGAGGCTACGGGATTGAAAATCAACTACAATAAATCCTCGGCTACGGTGATCAGGGGCTCCCAGCAGTTGGAAAGCTTGGTTAAGAGAGTGCTCAGGTGTCAGATTGCTCAATTCCCAATCAAATACTTAGGCCTCCAGCTTGCATTGAGGCCCCTCACTAAAGCTGAATGGCAGCCTGTTCTGGATGCGGCGATTGCTCTTTTGCCGGCTTGGCAACGTGGTTTAATTGACAGGCCAGGGCGCCTGGTGCTGATCAAAGCTGTTATGTGTGCACGTCCTATACATCACCTCCTAGTGGATAAGGCACCTCTCTGGCTGCTGGAGTTGATGTACAAAAGCTGGAGGGGTTTTTTCTGGGCCGGAAAGGAAGAAGCTCATGGTGGACAGTGCTTGGTGGCCTGGGAAACAATCTGCTGGCCAACCTGCTATGGGGGTCTTGGAATAAAGAATCTGCAGCTGCAAGGTTTGGCTCTTCGAACTAGATGGGAGTGGCTACGACGTACCGACCCCTCCAAACCTTGGCAGGGTCTTCCGGTGCTCAAAGACAATGACATAAAGGAGGTGTTTCACAGCCTGGCTAGTATCACAGTAGGAAGAGGAAATAAGGTGTTTTTCTGGAGAGATCGTTGGATTGATGGCAGGTCCGTCCTAGACATTGCTCCCCTTGTTATCCAGGCGGTTCCGACGCTGATCAAGAACAAGAGAACTGTGTCTGATGCTTTGCTAGACCATAACTGGGTGAGAGACCTGAGAAATCCCCTGACGGAGGAGGGTCTAAGGCAATGTGTGCTGCTTTGGATTCAGTTAAACTCAATACAGCGCAACCCAGATGCAGATGATAAATTCACTTGGCCTGTGTCCAACACGGGGGTCTACACTGCTAGCTCAACTTATAGGATGCTCTGTCAGGGCAGAGTGTGTTCGGCAGCAGCCAGCTGCATTTGGAAGTCCAAAGCTACCCTAAAATGCAAAATCTTTGCATGGCTAGCTTGGCAATACAGACTTTGGACGTCTGATAGGAGATTCAGGCATGGCCTGCATGATGCAACCTCAGAGTGTTACCTATGCCTGCAAGAGGAGGACACCGTGGACCACATTTTGCTCCAATGCGTTTTTGCCAGAGAGGTCTGGTTTTGGTGCTTCAGAAGGACTAATGCGCAGGCTCCCATGCCGGAACCCACAGATAATCTGCACTCATGGTGGCTGAAAGCAAGAAGGAGCTTCAGAGGGAAAGAGAAAAGGACGTTTGACACACTTGTGGCCCTGATCTGCTGGCGTTTGTGGAAGGAGCGAAATGCTAGATGCTTCAACAACCCCATTAGACAGCACACAGTGCAGGCTTTGGTTCAGTCCATCTTGGATGAGCTCGGCTCCTGGCTTAGGGTGCGAGCTGGTGGGTGTCAAAATTTGATTAGAGAGTAGGCTAGAACTTTTTTCCCGGGTGTTTTTTTCTGCTGACCACTCCGTCTGTGGTTTTGGTCAGCTGTTGTAATGGTGCTCTTTGCTCTCTTCTATAAACCTATGGTACGCTTCGGCGTACTCGCAAAAAAAAGATAATACTATCAGGTAAGAAGACGCATTTTGTGATGCGAACATGGTATTGAGTACCTGAATAAGCAGAGACCTAGAAGATTCCATCTTGGGTGAAGCAGTAAAAGTTGGAGAGTGAACTTGGAGACGGACTGTTAAATAAGGGAAGTAAATGATATCAGAGGAGCACTTTGCATTGATATCTCGCTTGTTGTTTTTAGGGCAATCGCTTCACTGAAAATGTTTTTGGCAAGTGGTTATCTGCAAATAAAAATAGAACAATCACTCGTTAACTAAAAACAACGTACATTACTGATTTTAGCTGAAGTTCAAAAGTAATCTCTGCAATAATTTGGAATAAAGGTTAAGCCAAATTGTTGGTGCTCTCTTGGTGATAAATTTATTTAGATTTTCCAATAAGCAGAAACTTTCAAACAATAAATGAGAATCTATTTCCAGCTAAGCATACGCCTAAGGTTTTCAAAGGAACAACTTATGAGTAAATTAAATAGTCAGCATCTAAAATAGCATAAGGAACATAAATAAACAACTCTTCAACATACAAACAACTAAAATTAAAAGAATCAATCATAAATTCTTAATAGATAGAACTTATATGTATTGACGTGTACTGTCAAATAACACAAAATGCTCAGTTATTTTTCAATGTCAATAACAACCCAATATGATAGAATTTATGGAAGACCAATCATTTCAGCCGAACCAAAAACTATCTAAGATAGCCAGATCACAAATACCATATCCACGCGTAGCCGGCGTTCTTCAGCAGCTGCTCGGCTCGTCCAGCTCCTCCTGCAGCCACAGGATACGCTCCAGCAGCTCCGTCATGTAGCCGATCATGTCCGCCAGGATGGACGTCCTGTCCATCTGCTCCACAAATCCAAATCCATACTAGAATTTTCACTCCCAAGTTTCCTACCGCCACGCGTGCCAAAATTCTGGTGAGAGAAAAATGTGCTTTTTACCTTGCTAATCTTGGGCACGGCGAATCGGAGCATGAACGGTCGTTCAGGCGCTTGCGGCGGCCGCGTTCGCTTCATGAGTTTCTTGGACGACATCCCCTCCAGCCGCTTCTTCTTCGACTTGGTGGCGTGGTGGGAGGCGGCGGCGTCGAGCTCCGCCAGGGTCCAGCACGGGCGCCGCCGGCAGCCCAGCTCGCCCAGCTCGTCCAGGCCCGTCCCCGAGACAACCCATGGCAGCCCCGAGGGTCAGCGGACGGCGAGGCGCTGGGCCAAGAGGCCGGCGAGGCGGAGGGAGGCGACGCCCTGGGCCGGCAGGGCGGCGGCATGTTGGGAGGCGGCGGCTACGCGCCCTGGAGGCAACGTGCCCGTCCCTGTCGTTTGGGAGGCGGCGGCTACTCGGGAGAGGACGATGGATGGGGAAATGAGGGCAGTTTGCGTTCTAGGGTTAGGGTTCGGTCTTTATGTATGAAGGATCTATTTGGAATTTTCGTAAAACGTAGGGGCTTTTTTGCAAAAACGCCACGGGTACTGTTCAACACTGTTCATCTACAGTACCACAATCGCTGAGAGCTCGCTAAATCGCTCAGCTTTCATATATAGCAGTATTAGGCCTCGTTTGGCACTCGTTTATTAGCAAGGAATACATGAGATAATCCTGACACGTATTAGCAAGGAATACATGATATTTTTTTGTCATACTCACAACAATAATACTAAAGTTAAGGATCCCTTTCAAAAGAATATACTAAAGTTAAGGATGCATAAGGAAAAGGATGTAACAAGCAGCTGGCTCATGTACCCAACCAACTACGCTCTTCCCCTCTCTTTCTCTACAGTAGAGAGCGGCGGATAAGGGCGAGCCCGAGTTTCCCTCCTCCTCGCCGGAGCGAGGCTGGATCTCCGCCTCTCCCGTCGCTCCGGCGGCGGGGTGAGGTGGGGATCTGGATCCTCGTCTCCTGGTGTGTAGTTAGGGGTAGTTTAGGTCCCGGCGGCGGCGAGGGGAAGGCTCGGCGACCGCGTATGGTAAATAAGGTGCGGCTCTCTCCTTCTCTCGGTGCGGTTTCCGGCGGCGCCGTGGTGAGAGCGGCCTGGTTCTGCTTCCGTGCTGCGGCCGGAGGCCTTGTGTGCTTGGTGGGTGCTCGTTGCTGCGGAGATGGCGGGCCTCGCGTGGAGCTTCTGTACCCTGTTCCTCTCTTCGTCACAGCTCTGCTGTGGAGGAACTGGGGTTTGTGTTCTCCGGTGAGCTTCTTTTCCTCTGTTTCTCTGGCCGGCCGTGGCGGCGAGGGGAGGAGCGGGTGGTGGGAGCTGTTCCGGTTTTGCTGTTGGTGGTGGTTTGCTTCGTCGTGTTTGCTCTGGCCGGCCGTGGTGGCGAGGGGAGCGGCCGTCGGAGATGGAGGGTTTGCTGATGGTGGTCCTCAGCGGCGTCGGGTTGGCGGGACGATGGGTGGAGCGGTGGAGATGGTGCTGTGGCCGTGCTCTTTCAACGTCTTCGGTTTCCGTCGCCTGCGGCGGACGGCTCAGCGGTCTTCTACAAGGTGGAGGTGCAATCTCACCGCCGACACGAGGTACGGCGACTCCGGCGTCGGCTAGGAGCTTGGGGATGGCAGTGGATCCAATTGCGGTTTCTTCCAGCGACTCAGGGGGTTCTTTGCATGTTGCAGGGTCCTTTTTGTAATTTTCTTTTCTTTTCTGGACCTCTTTGTAATGTGTTCTGAGTTCCTGTTATATGAAATTGGATCCTTTCAAAAAAAAAAGGAAAGGGATGTAACAAATTTGTCAAACTATGACATGATGGATTAAGTAGGGATAAGATGACAAATAAGTTGAGAATATGCCTCGCGTGCAAGGCAGGATGGATTAAGTAGGGATAAGATGACAAACAGGTTAGGAATATGCCTCACAAATGTAAGGCACATCTATGCAAGTTAAGTTCTATTTTCTAAATGTTTTACGTAAGATGCATCGGCCGTTGACAAACTAAAGGGAAAAAGCCCAAAGGGAGGACACATGTTGTTATTTTGATCTTTACATGATTGTAGAAAGTAAGAGTAGATTTAAAGCGGGAGCCAGATTTAAAACATTAATGTCATTCCATGGTAATACGAACAATTGGACCAACTATGAAATCTTGAAGGCCTATGCCCATTTGAGTGGTCTAAACGAAAGAAAAAAAATATTTTGCTAATTCTCAATCAACCGAGAATCAATTTAGAGTCGATCAACTTTTTAACTGTGGAATTTGCATCGAGATTTATGCGCATGGGTTGCAGTTGCACATGAATTGCATATGTAATTGGGTGAATTGCATATGCAATTGGATGAACAAGAATTAAGTTATCTCCGATCAACGAGAATTAACGACGTCCAAGAAAAAAAATCACAATGTCACCTCCGATATTTCCTGCTAAGTGCAAAGCACGGCTCACCATATGAACAAGTGCACACACTCTCATGACGGTGAAGTATTAGACGGTATGTTATTTTGTCTATGTTATACTAAAAGATACCACATCAAACTCATCTAAACCGAAAGATTAGTTACCTTTTTAAATTTAGATTAGATGACTACACACTGTTCTTTTAGGGTGTATTTGGTTAGGGCAAAAAAATCTGTAATGGAACGGTTTCGTTTTGTGTTTGGTTGGAAGAATGGAATGACTAGAATAGGGTTCAGCTCACCTTTTTCATAAGAATGGTGAGATTACCATTGAAATGTGTATTTGTAGCACCATATTAATCATATATTGGTAATAAGATGACATACAATCTGTCAATAATTTCATCAACCAAACATAAAAAAAATCGAAGGCCTCGAAACCGAGCCAATGAACTTGGTTGTGTCAAAAAAACGCTTCGAGAGAAAGAAAGAAAGAGAGGCGGCGGCCTAGGGTTTCAACCCTAGCCGTCGCCGCCGGCGCCATCTGCATCTTCATCGTCACCTTCGTCTAAGAATTGACGGGTCCTCGCCTCCTCTAGTTGCTGCTCTGGCACTAGGAGGGGTGGGGACCTCGGACCTGCGCAGGGCGCTATACAAAGGTTCTTAATGTTAGAGCTTGGTTTTGGTTGTTATCTTCTTCGTCAATGGAGATGGCTTCGTCTGCAATAAGTGATCTTCCGCGCTTCGTTCGACGGCGTCCCGACGTCAATGGTGGTTTTGAAAGATTAAGTTTGTCTAGGTATGGTTCTTCAGATTTTGTTTCGCCAGATCAATCTTGGATTGCTTCTTATGGTTGCCGCGAGGAGGATTGTCCTCGCAATATCTATCCCAGCTACTACGTCGTCGGCAATGGTGATTCGGTCTCTCGGCTCCCAACGACAAAGTGGTTCGGTTATTTGTCCCTGGACAGTGGTGGTGCTCTTACCGATATTGTTTGATTAATTTAATGGCTGTGTGCTTGCACAAAGGCTTGGCATTGCGGCTCAAAATTAAAAGGGAGAACTTTCGTTGGTATTCACAGGTCTGTGGTTTGGTGCATTCGGCGTTGTTCTATGACTGCCTTCAGAAAAGTATAAGATTGTGTCATGGGAGAAGAAAGGGATTGAAGATGTCATAAATTTGCTCGTCTCTTTTAGTATTATTTTTGTAATCGATATAATCGTGTACTCTTTGCTGGTTTAATATATATGGTAAAATTCAAAAAAACTGGATGTGTGTCAGGACAGCTCCGCAGTGGCAGAACCGTAATAGATCGTGAACGCGCGGGGTAAAACATCGAACGCGGCGTATATACAGAGGAAGTTCCGGCGCGCGGTAAAGGAAGCCGCCACTCGCTTTCTTCCTTCCCCCATACGTCTCCTCCCCTAAAAATCCCCAAATCCGACCAAACCCTAGCCAAGTCCTCTCCACCCCGCTTCCTTCGCTGCTAAGTATATCCCCCTCGCTACGAATCTCCCAGCGGATTGGGTCTTGGGATCGTTGGATGAGAGCTCGAGGACGATGACGGTGATGGAGCTCAAGGCGCTGCCGCTCGGCTTCCGGTTCCACCCCACCGACGAAGAGCTCGTCAGGCACTACCTCAAGGGCAAGATCACGGGGCATATCAAGGCCGAGGTCGAGGTCATCCCGGAGATCGACGTCTGCAAGTGCGAGCCGTGGGACCTCCCAGGTACTGCTTCTGCCGCTGCGAGCGCGATCAATCGCCTCTTGTACGTGTTTTTTTTTGGCGATTTGTCATTTTGTTGGTTGGAGAGATTGGTTGGTCATTTCGTACTCGGTTGGTGCGGCTGGATTCGGGGGCTTCCTGGCGAATTTTTGGGTGTTGTTTTCCGGGTTTTGATTCTGATCGCTGCGAGTCGTGCCTAGTTTGGGGTTCTGAGTCGGATTTTGTCCCCTGTATCTTCCTCTTGGGCGCGTTGCTGTTCTCTTGACCAGTGTGTTCTTGCGATTCTCCTTCTGTCTCCGTTCCTGCTGCTGCTGCAGGAGTAGCTTTGTGGCTTGGTGTGCATGTGCGGGATTTTTTTTTGGGGGGGGGGGGGGGGGGGGGGGGGGGGGGGGGGGGGGGGGGGGGGGGGGGGGGGGGGGGGGGGGGGGGGGGGGGGGGGGGGGGGGGGGGGGGGGGGGGGGG
>CAMZMU010000122.1:4502676-4663357 GCA_947311845.1 Poa pratensis | reverse complement strand
GATTGTCGATGGTTAATTACAATACCTTAGTATTTCTGTTTTTTCAGATGTGTTTAATATTGGTGTTGGTCCACTTCAATTTGTTAAGCAGAACTTAAGTAATGTTATTTTTATCTTAGGGGATCGAGCACTAATATGTAACGGAGAAGAAAATGAGATACTCCTCTGCGTGTAATATAATATGTATTACAACAAATATAGGAGCATACTTTGACACCGTTATTTAGTCGAATTAATAACCTAATACAACTTGACCACTTAGTTCAAATCCTAATAGGTGAGAACTTAGGTTGCTAATATCTCTCTACATTTTGTCACAATAAAAATCCTCGTGGAAAATAAATATAATACACAAAGCAACTCAAAAGGCACTGAACATGAAATTATTTAAAATGTAGTATAAATATCTAATACCTAGTTATCATGAAAAAAAATATGTGTGACAATATAACTACTGAAATACAATGCATAAGTGAACTACGTGAAAAAAAATAAAAATTACATGATGAATGGATCGCTTCAGCTTATTTAGCTCTTACGCAGAATACTTGTACTATAAACCAAAAAAACACATTCATGTATTTTTGCCTATAAAAGGCACGATGGAGGTCTAGAATTTCCTTAATTTTGCCTATAAAAGGCACGAATGGAGGTCTAGAATTTCCTTAGTTTCATGCTCCTCGTATTGCAGAGAAAACGGAAAATTGTACACCATGATGAATGATAGTGTAACACTAAATACATGCGCTTAAAATTAAATGATCAATTGGAATGCGACAAAAGGAATCACCTGAGAAGAAAAAGAATCACACCTGAAAGATGGAAAGGTACCTGCTCTTGTTTTCTAAGAAGGCACATGAATCAAGGAAAACAAAATTAGATCAAAAAAAATTTTTGTATAATTAGTATCTTTGTTAGCATAATATAATTTGTTTTGTATCTCGTGGAATTGTTTTCCATTATTGACAGTGTTATTTCTAGATTATGAAAGTTGAAGCGTTTTATTGCAATTGGAGATTTTTAAGGTACTTTCTACTATAGTATTGGCTAAGAATGGTGCTACTGCATGGACTGTAAGTAAAGAACTTTATCCATGACTGAAAATAAGAATCATGGAATCCACAAAGAATGATATCTTGAAGATGAGCTAGCTACCAGCAATATATGTCTCAGCTATCAACTATAAACGTGAGTCTATTTAGTTTAGACAGCACTCGAAATTAACTACAGTAAAATTACGATGGATATTTCTGCAGATGCTAAGAAAACTATAATGCCATGTTCATCTAGACTTACCTTACACTCATTTAACTGATCAAGAATATAGTTAACTCATCTCTCACTTGAAACTTCAATGCAACATGTCAGGGTTTGATACAAAACTGTAATAGGAAAGAAGAACAACATTTTCGTAGACACAGTACAAACACAAAGCATATTCCTGATGCTTAAGATAAGTAAAAGTAACTATATGCCCAGTTTACAACAAAAAATAGTCTTATCAATTTCATGTTTAGTCATACACAATGTCAACTTCAGCAATTCATGGACTCTTGATGCTTTCTAAAATGCGTAGATTTAGCGACATATAAACCCTATCATTGATTGATGCGACATAGAAAATCAACACAATTTTCGACGGGTTCTCTACTGAAGAATTGGACTGTTGAAAGAAAAAGGCCTTTAAGTTACTGAACTGGGTTACTTGCCTCTTGATTGGGGCAACCGCGACGGCCGACAAACTGAACCGTGTGCGCAAGGGTGAACTACTGCATCACCAGTGCGCTGCAGTGCCTCCATTGGGCGAGCGTATCAAGGATGACGGCTGCACGACCTGCCTAATTCCTGTCAATCGGACTCTACACCTGCTTTATGCATTTGAGCCCTCTGCTCACCAACTATTGCTCTGCAACCATGGACGTGGAACATCACCATACCATCATCTAAAGGAACATCTTTGCAATCGGCATGCTCTTCAAACCTGAGTAGCAAAGTATCAGCAATATAAAGAAATGCACAACCAGAAAACTGATGCTAGAATCGTATGCTTCCATAACCTGTTTTTTTTTCCTGCTCGCAAACTTCCGATATGAGGAAATCAGTAGATTTGTATAATTGTCAGGCAAGTAAAGAAAAGACAAAAACAAAGCTTGTACATGAATACGGATGGCAACAACAACCGAAACTATGGCCTGTAACATTCGGCGTGGAACCACAGTACCTCACAAATACTTTGCAAAGATACAACAGAATTGTCCGTACTATTCAAATCCCAAGTAGCAAAAGTATTTGCAATATAAGGGAAGGCACAGAAAATTAATGCATAATTAAAAACTTCCATCATCTGATTTTTCTAGGCTTTAAAGTTCTCAACATCTTAGGCTTGCCATTCTGTAAATTTGTAACGCAAGTAGCATGAGAACATATTTTAATTTATCGCGAATTTTAATCAATACCTATAGGACACCATAATCAAATTTGCTATGACTCACATAACAGTAGAATCTATATACAATTTGAAGTTGAAAACATCTGAATCTAGCTATATATTATTCGAACAAAAGTCAATACGTGTACATAAAAGAATCAACACACGAATGTTTTATGTGCATATTCTGTATTTGGTGAAGGCGTATAAGCAAGTTCCAAAATCAAATCCCTGAAAACCTGAACCTCAGCAATGAATCAAAATCTGACATCTACGATGCCACACATTATCATCAAGAACTGTTATAATTCAGGGAAGAAAGAACGAAATCTGATTGAGATCGCATGCAGCAAACCCAAATCCTACCAGGCTTGTACCTGAAGGAGGAAATCTTGTACGACGGCTTTGGTAGTTGCGGTTGCTTCTGCAAGTGTATGCCACAATCGTGATCGCCGGCCGCAATCGAGATCTGCCGGTCGGCCGGCCGGCCGGGAAAGTTCCAGTCTCCATCGATAATTAACCGTACACAGCTGTATTATTCCGGTGAATTCTCTCACCGTCATCATGGCCCAAAATCCGCACGACACATAGAGCTCATCGAGATGAATTACCCATGGCTATTTCCTTGCCGATTGAAGCTCGTCGGCATGTCGCCGCTGGATCCGGGAAGGGAGATCGTTTTTGTTTTTCCCTTTTTTTTCGAGGGTACCGGGGGAGAACACGACGAAGAAGAGACGTGCGCGTCCGAAGACAGATGCATGTTATGTTGTTTCATCCAACGGTGAAGGTTTGATTATAACTTAATCGGACGGATATTTTTTTACTAATTGTGAGGATTAACGTGGAGGCTCTTACGGTGCCTCCAATTAGTAAATATAAGAATTCCAAATATTTGTTGCAGCCATGATATTAAACTTGATATTGATCTTAATAAACTATTTGAAAGAGGGAAGCATGCTAATGAATTTCATAATAAATTTAATGATCCTCTTTAAGTGCCTAAATTACTAAGTGGAAGACTCTATTAGTTATATGGTTGAATATACTTCTACTACTTGCAACTATTATGAAAGGAGAGTGTTGAGAGCCCTCTTTATGTTACTAATAATTATATGCTGCAAGTAAATATTGTTAATATGCATTGAGAAACTTCTATTTATGGTGATTCATTCATATACAAAATGTCAATGCATAAAAATAAAGTTAGACTTCGTTGTTATTACTTTTGTGTTTTGTTTTTCTCTCAACTAGGGTTCAACTTGACTATTATTTTGATTGGTTTGAGAACACCATGGGATCCTGGTATTATGCATGAACACTTCCCAAGTAAGAGGACACATCAAAATTCAACTCCCTCATGAGCTTCGTCCAAATAAATATAAGTAAGAAGCCTAAACTATATGGCTATAAAGAAAGCGCTTTACGGGAGGCAACCCGGTTGTTTTTATTTGTGATTTTCTTTGTGTCCTCTTGCTGTAACAAGAGACTTAGTGTTTAGTTAGATTCTCGAATTTTAATAAAGTGCCAAGTTTTACTCATTTTGGTTTAAAGAAGTTGCTTTATAGCGTTCGGGAAGATTTTATTCCTGCACGAATCTGTGCACGGTATGATTTTTAAAACTTATTCTATAACTCCGAATGATCACATATTTGAACTGTAGTTGCAACTTTTCATCCTATGTATGCATGAATTTTTTCGGAATTTTCCGACACAAGTTAAATAGAGAAAAATACGTTTACTGCTGCTGTTTTTCGGACAGATTCTGTCCCATTTTGTTTGATGCATGCTTTAGAACTTTAACTTGAATCTTTTTGATCCAATTAGTTTATGAGTAGCATACAACAATACACTATTCTGGACATCCATATGAATTTGTTCAAGGATTATATGCAGCAAGAAATCTATTTGTTTATCACTACTAATGCACCCCACAGAAAAGAAATGGGAGAAACGGTTTTTGAAGTTTTTTTCACAGGATTAGAGGAGATGCACCAAGAGCTATCCAAGGATGGTGAAGACCATAAGCTTGGGGATGTGAAGACAACCCCACTGGACCTACACACTCACGGTTTGCACACGTCTAACTTCTGTTTTTCGATCGAAACACTTTATCGCATAAACTTGGAGCGTCTTTTTGTTTGTTTTGGTTTGATTTTTATTTTGTGAGACCACCAACTATCATTTATATATGAGAGAGCTACTGGAAATTTGGGTTGAATTATGTTGGATGCTATTATTAGATTGGGAAAAGGGATGTTGGAGTTAATTTTAAAAGATACATATAGTTGCATAATTCATGAGCTTGTTAATGAGTAATAATTTGCAAGTATTTTATCAAGAGCTATCTTTTATTCATGTTTTGATGCTAATGTTATTTTACCTTGTTTTAATATGGATTAGTTAGTTCTATGGACACTCATGCATGCATTTAGATGGTCAACTTTCTCCTCTTGCTAGCCCAAAAATTCCAACAAGCAAAAACTTGTTTCCAACACCTTCAACCAAAGTTTTTCCAGTGAGTCCACCATATCTACCTATTAGCTTTATGCTATTCCGAGTATGTTTATCATGATATTTGGTTATCTATACCTCTGAATGAAAATGCTTATGTTGTTGATTGTTATGGGAAAAGTTGGTTATAGAGCTCTCTCGAACTTGATGCACACTTTACTTTTATTGCATAAATAAAATATGACCCATTGTGATTAAAATTATGGTGTTGTGGGCTTGACAAATGTCTTTGGTTGAGAGTTAGCTCATATGTGCTGTCACATGGCAAGCTTTCAACATGCACTTCATTTCATTTAGTTGATATCATGTACTTTTGTTTATGGATGCTTACCATGGGTGAAATAAATGTGGAAATGAAGTGAGTTTAAATGAGTTTGTATAAATGGTTAGAGAGACGCCTGGGCCGCTAATCTAAGCCATGCATCATTCATGGTGGAAATTTACTTACATGCTATGGTGAACCTTCTGTGATACAACTTACAATAAAAAGTTATCTAATGGTAAATAAAAAGGGTGTTGAGATTGTTCATTGTGTTTGTTTATCTTGTCATTTTGATATGGGCTTGTTCCATATCCTGGGATAAGAGGTACCCCAGTTGACGCTCTTAATGATACTATTATTACTTACAATGATATTTAACTTGAACTTGCTTTGTTTCTCAAGATGAGTAACACATGGAGTAGGTACTTGTATTCAAGGGGCATGAGACTTTCAACCTGTACTTTGTCAAGCACACTACTCATATTTGGTTTCACTTTAAACTTAATCATTCAAGATGCTATGATAGGGGAATGAGAGCTTGACACCAAGGATTACCACATTACAATCATTAACTTAAGTAGAGAAGTTCAGAAGTTAGATGAAATTTATTCATGCTTTACCTCTACTCATATATATCTTTCCAAAGTGTCCACCTTTTATATTCAGATTTTCATCAATACTCTATGACCATTATAGGATGTTCTTTCTTTTCATTATGCATACATGTGGTCCATAGTACCTTCTCTTATGTTACACTTTGTGAATTATCATTGAACATCCTTGCATTGAATACTTGATATCACTTCATAATCTATCTTGCATATTGCTACTCCTTTTAAGAATGAACCATTTGACGCTATGTAGCAATAGTAATCATCTTTGATATCCATTGTTAGTATTAAATTGCAAAGTCCATGTTAGTTTTATCACCTTTATACTCGAGGACGAGTATAGGTTAAGCTTGGGGATGTTGATGCATGTAAAATGCATACATGAACTTTGCATTATTTTACTTATATTCCAGTCATATTTGCATCATATAAGGGTTATATCACTGTTTTATAATGATTTTTGGAATATTTCACGATTTTCCTATTTTTATGGAATTAACCCTGCGCTGGCAGAAAACCCTATTTTCCATATTTTAATGTTTCAGGGACCCAAACGACGTCCAAATGACCTGCAAATTTACGAGCATCATTTTTTGAAAGGAACAAAGCGTGGGAGCGAAGGAAGCAAACAAGCGGAGGCCCGAGGGCCCAGATGAGTGGGCCCACGCGGCCCATGTACCTGGCCGCGTGGGACCCCCTTTTGGCCCTCGGAGCTCCGTTGCCGTCGATCTTTCCTCCACCGACTCGGTTTTGACCTAAAACCGCCTATAAAAATAGTCCCCCGACGTTCTCTGGAAGGAGCGCCGCAGAAACACAGAAACACCGAAACAGAGACCTGGAGTTGCAGATTGGAGGGGGAAAACTCCGGCGGGGCGCTGCCGGCGTGGTCTCCATCTTCTCCAACGACTTCTCCACCGTCTCCATGATGAAGAGGGAGTAGTCCACCTCTGGACTATGGGTTTGTGGAAGTAACTTATGTATCTCTCTCTTGAGCTTCACTAATTAGTACCGTATGAGCTGCTGAACATGATTACGGTCATCTATGTAATACCTTTGTGGTGGATCTTTTTATGAGTTAATATATGTTTGAGATTGCAATGGTTTTGTTTCAGTTATGAAAGTAGATGCATATTATGTACCCTGTTCTTATTTACTTGTCATGATCAAGCATTTTTATGAGAGCGTGTGAGGGGGAACGTGTGCATTAGTTGGAGTAACGGGGGGTGGCTAGTGCAGTGAACGTGAGAGAAAGTTCTGCGATCCACTTGGGTATCTCTACCTTACTTTGTTGCCTCACTAGGGACAAAAAGAAATACCATGCTACCGGAGATGTGGGTGTGACCATTGCCACTATTCCATGACTAGATCTAGCATGTTCTTATTTTAACTTCATGTCATGATACTTATTGCTATACTCTGAGTTATCTTAATTACTGAGGTGTTATGATTTAGTTCGCATCTTGGTGAAGTATAAGAGAGACTAATAACCAAAAGGTCTCTATGTTAGGACGTGATGCCCATATCATTATAATTTGTCATTAAACTGTTGTGTTGCAATCTCATATGTCAACTCTAGTGTTCCATTGTCTGCCACTATATAAAGAGAGAGTGCATTTATGAAACCATGAACCCCGGTCCATTTTTAATCATAAGAAACACCTTTCCAACCACTTTTTACCACTTTACCATTTTCTGCCATTTAAAAATCCGAAAATACAAAAACACTTTTACATCTTGCATTCATCATATAAAACCCAAAAATACTATTTATCATTGCTACCACCATCCTTGCATATTTATTTACCACCATTGCATATTTATTTCTTGTTTGCATTGCATATTATCTTGATATCATTCTCACACCTTGTGCTTGACAACCACTAGGTGAGGTTGAGGACCAAAACATTTACTTTGTTTTGTAGGTAACCAAAAGAAGGATAGGAAAGATAAATCTTCACTACTAATTCCCCGAGAGTTCGATATTAAACCCTCGAGTCACCCCTCGTGGGAAAAACATGTCTTCCACTTACTACACACTCTGCACTTGGAGTCTCAACCTAACCCATTTACTTTTCACGCAGGTAACTACGTGAAGGGCCATCACCTGGGCGGCGGCCGGCGATGGGAGCAGAGGGGGCGGCAGAGGTGGTGCGTGTGGGTGGGGAAGAAAGATAACCCCCAGCCCGCACGATGGGTTGAATAGGCGAACATTGCCTCGCCCGGTAGTACCGGGGCGGACGAGCCGGTACTACCGGGTATGAATTTTTTCAAGCAGGTGATAAAACCTGCTTAAATTCATATCCGATACTACCGACTCCCACACCCGGTACTACTGGGGCCTCCTCTGAGAACTCCAGATATTTAGTGGTAAGAATTGAACTTGTGCAAGAGAGAAAGTTTGTCGGGATGGGATAGGCTTAGGATAGAGAAGCTCAAACTGAAAATGGTACTTCATACTCAATTTGCAAGAGGCAAACAACAACCAAACAAAAATCCAAATTGAGCATGTTTTCCATGAGAGACATATGAAAGACAAATAAAATCCAAATAACACCAACTCTTCACAAAGAAGAGGGTGGTGGCCTAGGCCACCATGTTTGAGTTTATGGCGTGACACCGCGAAGATGTATCTTGGGTTCACAACAACACTCGTCATTTAAGCTCACAATTCATCGAACGAATATAGAGAAGCAAATGAGTTCTTATATTGGCATAATGGGGGAGGGATAGTCCAATGGATTAGGACCGCACTCCCCCTATGTCCATGCCTACACCTAAACCAAATAGATAGTCAAAAATAGGTGTGTATGCAAGATGGTCAAGTCAAGCTCCTTGAATCCACGATATTTAGCTCATGCCTCAAAAGTGAATCTTGCTTCATCAAGTGGCTTCGTGAAAATATCGCAAGTTGATCTTTGGTTGGAATATAGCCAAGCTCAATATCACCACGGCAATATGATCCCGAATAAAATGATGACGAATCTCAATATGCTTCGTTCTTGAGTGTTGCACCGGATTGTGGCCAATCTTGATAGCACTTTCATTGTCACACAAAAGAGGCACTTTGTCACAATTGACACCGTATTCCTTTAAAGTTTGCCTCATCCATAACAATTGAGTGCATGCACTAGCGGCCGCCACATACTCGGCTTCGGCGGAGGATAGAGATATGCAATTTTGCTTCTTAGAAGACCAACTCACCAAGGACCTACCAAGAAATTGGCATGCCCCGGAAGTTGATTTCCTATCATCCTTGCAACCGGCCCAATCCGAATCCGTGTACCCGGCAAGAGAGAAATTAGTGCCCTTTGGGTACCACAAACCAAACCTTGGGGTATCAACCAAATATCGAAGGATTCTATTGACCGCCACCATGTGGCTTTCTTTAGGAGCGGCTTGATACCTTGCACACACCCCTACACTCAACACAATATCGGGTCTAGATGCACAAAGATAAAGCAAAGAACCAATCATAGAGCGATAAAGTTTTTGATCAACATCGATACCGTCGGGTTAAGTTCAAGATGGCATTTGGTGTCCATGGGAAACCGCTTCCCTTAGCATTTGCATATTGAACCTCTTGAGCATGTCTTGGGTATATTTGGTTTGAGAGATGAAAGTCCCTTCATTCAATTGCTTGATCTCAAAACCGAGAAAGAACTTCAATTCGCCCATCATAGACATCTCGAACCTATCGGTCATAAGCTTTGAAAATTCATCATTGAAAGCTTTGTTAGATGAGCCAAATATAATATCATCAACATAAAGTTGGCATATGAAAAGCTCCCCTTTAACCCTCTTGGTAAAGAGGTGGGATCGATTTGCCCCAATTCAAATCCACGGTCTAGCAATAGCTCTCTTAGGTGCTCATACCAAGCACGAGGTGCTTGTTTGAGACCATAGAGCGCCTTATCAAGCTTGTAGACATGGTTAGGGAATTTAGGGTCCTCGAAACCCGGTGGTTGCTTAACATATACCAACTCCTTTAAAGGACCATTAAGAAAGGCACTTTTCACATCCATTTGTTGCAATTTAAAGTTATGATGTGATGCATATGCAAGAAGGATACGGATGGACTCAAGGCGAGCCACGGGTGCATAAGTCTCTCCAAAATCAATGCCTTCAACTTGAGAGTACCCTTGTGCAACCAATCTTGCCTTGTTCCTCACAACCATTCCATGCTCATCTTGCTTGTTCTTGAATATCCACTTTGTGCCTATAACATTGCGGCAATCTTTTGGCTTCTCAACTAGATTCCACACTTTGTTGCGCTTGAAGTTATTGAGTTCATCATGCATAGCTTCTAACCAATCCGGATCTTCAAGAGCTTCAAACACTTTCTTTGGTTCCACCATGGAAATATGAGCTTGATGTTCACTAAAGCTTGCCAATTGCCTTCTTGTGGTAACACCCTTCTTGTCACCAAGGATGTTCTAGATGGTGACTCTTTTTTCAAAGTCTCTTTCAATCTTGCTTTACGACGGGCTTCGATATCTCTATTGCATCTTGGAGGTATCTCTTGATCATCTTGATCATTTGAGTCCCCGTCTTGACCGGAATGTTGACCTTGATCATCTTGAAGCACATCTTCAACAATGGAAGGAGAGGGTTGATCTTGGTCATGACCTTGGCTAGCATCAACAATAGGAGAACTTGGTTCTTGCATAGCAACTTGGTCAACATGAGGAGGGTCTTGAACTTGTTCTTGGGGTGGTGCATCATTTGCTTCCATGATAGGCGCCGTTTCAACTTGTGATGAAGAGGCCTCCACTTGAATGGAGCTTGGACTTGCTTGAGGAGACTCGTAATGAATCTCAACGGGACGATGGAAACCAATGCCCATTCTTCTTATAGCATCTTGAGGCTCTTCATTATCTACATCACAAACATGAAATTGCGCCACTTGGGAGCCGTCATTCTCATCGAACCTCACATCACAAGATTCTATGACTTTCCCAACGGTTTTGTCATAGACTCTATAGGTGTGAGATTCGGCACCGTACCCAACAAAAACACCCTCTAAAGCTTTAGATTCAAATTTAGACAAACGAACACTTTGTTCTTATAGAAACACTTACAACCAAATACTCGGTAGTAGGAGACATTGGGCTTGTTGCCGGTGAGCATCTCATAAGGTGTAAACTTCTTGCCAACGCGAAAGAATAGCCGGTTTGATGAATGACACGCCGTGGAGATAGCTCGGCCCATAAGAAAGTGGAGACTTAAACTCCGCCAACATAGACCTTGCCATATCCATGAGAGTCCGGTTCTTCCTTTCGGCTACACCATTTTGTTGAGGGGTATATGCAGCGGAATATTGATGACGAATCCCCTCTTCACTAAGAAACTCATTTAAGGTGTAGTTCTTGAACTCGGAGCCATTATCACTCCTAATGACCAATATAGGGACATTGTGTTGGCGTTGAACTTCATTGGAAAAGTCGATGACGGCTTGTTGGGTCTCATCCTTCGTCTTGAAGAAATAAACCCAAGTAAATCTTGAATAGTCATCAACAATCACCAAACAATATTTCTTCCCACCAAGACTTGGTTGAGGCACGGCACCAAAGAGATCAACATGAAGAAGTTCCAATATCCTCTTTGATGAAATGATGGTCTTGCTTGGATGGGGAGAATCATGCATCTTTCCTTCAACACAAGCCCTACAAAGACGATCTCTAGAAAAAGAAACATTGTCTTTTAGTCCAAGAATGTGGCCACCCTTGTGAAGACTTTGCAAAGTTCTCATGTTGACATGGGACAAGCGGCGATGCCACAACCATCCCACGTCGGCCTTTCCGAATAGGCATATTGCTTGAGTGTTGGTAGACCCCGAAAAGTCCACCAAACAACTCATTTTCAACATACCCAACGAACATGACCTTTAGAGTCTTGCTCCTCAAGAGTACCACCATATCAATAGTAAAATGGACATCAAAATTCATCTTATTAAGTGCACGAACGGACATAAGATTGTAACCGAGGGACTCGACAAGCATGACATTTACAAGGGTGATATCCTTTGCAACTACCACCTTGCCGAGACCCTTACCTCCGCTTTTGATTTATCACCATAGGAGACGGATGCTTGATTTATATTTGGTCCCAACTCCGTCATGATCTCCTTGCTTCCGGTCATATGACTAGTGCATCCACTATCAACCACCCATTTAGACCCACCGGAAGCATAGTCCTACAAGAAATCATTGCTTGGTTTTAGGTACCCATTTCAATGGGTCCTCTTTTGTTAGCAACAAGGGTCTTAGGAACCCAAATAGATAAGCAATAACCATCATAAGGACCAACATATTTTGCATAAACATCCCATAATAATCAACATAAAAATAGTTGGGTTAGCATCCCCGCAAAGTCACTACGAGTGGTCTTGCCCCTAGTGGCATTACCACCGCAATGGAGTCTTGGCTTGTGCGGGCTTGGCATTGGTGTTGCTCTTCTTCTTCTTTGCCTTGGCCACATAACCAAGACCCTCCTTCCCTTTGTGTGGCTTTTGCTCAAAAATTTGAGCAACAACCTTTTCTTTACCTTTAGGAATAGAGGTCTTGGCACTAGTGGCCTTGGCAAGCTCAACCTTCAACCTAGCATTTTCCTCAATAACATTTGCATGATCACAAGAGGGAGTAGAGTGCTAGGTGAGTTAGATTTAGAAAGTTGAGTTTGAAGTTGCTCATGAGACTTGACTAGAAGAGAGTGGGTACTTTCCAAGGCCTTGTGAGCCTTGTAAGTTTCTCCACATCCTCAAGGAGTCTAGCATTAGCAACCACAAACTCGGCTTTCTCCTTTTTAATCACTTTATATTTAGCAAAGACATGGTCTCTATCCTTAATGATTTTAGCAATTATTTCATCATTTTTATCATCAAGGACTCAATTCTTTCCTCAAGAGAAGTTCTATATTCACTCTCTTCTTGAAGAGAGGCATTCAAGGATGCAATGGTGAGAGATCCTCTCTCTCAATTTTCCCTTGTCATCAAGGATTTCTTCGGCCGCATCAAGTTGTCTCAAGAGAGACTCAACATATGCCTTAGTTTCACCTTGCAAGTTAGCCACAATAGTATCGGAAGCAACAAGTTCTTTCTTAATCACAAGACTAGTTTTATCATCTATTTCATGCATAGTCTTGGGAGTAGAAGATGATACCTCGGTGACGTGAGCCATGAGGCAACGAGCGGTGTTGATGGAGAGGTTCTCATTGGGGGATTCGAAGAGAGAAGGAGGTGGAGTTGATACAATGGCCAAAGCGGCCACCTCACGAGTGGGTTCTTCTTCTTCTTCGGAATCCTCGGAAGGATACTCTTCTTGAGTCATCAACACAATTCTTGGTGCTTTCTTGAAGAATGGCTTCTCTTGACAAAAGGCTTCTTTTGTATCATGTTTGATTGGCCCTTGAGGACAAGCCTTCCACCGTTTTGCTCTCTATTCTCATAAGGACAATCTTTGATGAAGTGATGCTTGTTATGACAATTGTAGCAAGTCTTTATCCTATTAGCAAACTCCTTCTTCCCACTTGGATTGTTTGCGATCAAGTTGAGCCTTTGCCTTGGCCGGGTCACGCCAAAAAGTCCTTGTTGCAAGAGCTATGTGACCATGGAGGGCTTGTTCAAGATCATCGGGAGGAAGTTGTTCGGGCATGCTTCAACTTCATCATGTTCATCAAGGCACACAACCTTGGCCTTCAAAGCAAGAGAGGGACCTTGTTTCATTCCCATGGCCCTAGCACGGTTGTCTAGAGCATTCTTGGTGGCAACCTTGGAGGCTTGCATCTCTTGCATAACTTCATTGGATGACATCTCAAGGTAGTTGTTTTTCCTTGTATGGCCTTCAAGTCAACGGGCTCGAAGGGCATGAGAGCATTCACATACTTCCTTTGATCCAAGCATCATCCACATAGGTTGCCCCAACATTATAAAAGGCTTTGGCAAGAATCTTGAGTCTTCCATACATCTCCTCATGAGTTTCATTATCAAGCATGTAGAAACCTTCGGCCTCATTGCTCAAGGCATCAAATCTATTCCTCTTCATGCTTTCATTTCCAAGAAATGCCACCTCAAGGCAATCCCAAGCTTCTTTGGCGTTGGAGGCATGTTGAATGTGATGCATACCATTTTCTCCAACGGCAAGTTCAAGCATGTGAAGAGCGGAGGCATTGAGTTGCATCAACCACCTCTCTTCTTGTCAAGTTGTTTGGATCCACGGCCTTGTATCCCACTCGAATGATCCTCCAAAGCTCGATAGAGGCACTGTTGACATGAGATTTCATTGAGTGTTGCCAACTAGTAAAAGCCAATGCATTAAGCTTAGGTGGAGGACCTAAGGTTTTATGCGAGGATGAGGGATAGTGGGTCGGGAGAGTACACCATGAGGAGAACCTCATGGTACTCGGGCTTCCCACTTTCGGCTTGGTTGTGGATGGAGAGGGGTTCTTAAGGTCGGAGTTTTCAACCCCTTTCTTTTCTCTTTTTCCTCCTCGGTATCACCGTCATTGGAGTTAGCGGAGTCCTCTAGTGGGATGGTCTCCGTAGGAACCTTGCCACTTGCGAGTTGCTTGAGCAAGTCACGCATCTCAGCAAATTGGGTATCGATGGACGATTTCAATGATGTTTCCATCGTTTTGAGATCGGCCATGGATGCCGGAGTGGCTTGGTCCTTCGCGGAATCATCATCACTTTGTCATACTTCTCTTAGGCGGTTAAGCCCAACAAGAGAGCCGAGGCTCTGATACCAATTGAAAGGATCGTATGACACCTAGAGGGGGGGGTGAATAGGTGCTACTTCAATTTTAGTACTTTTTCAAATTTAGGCTTGACACAAAAGGTAAATTCTCTAGATATGCAACTATGGTGAATTTACCTATATGACAAGCTAGCAACTAAGCAAGGTACACTAAGTAAAGACGGTAAACAAGGATAGAAGTAACCGAAGTGAAAGCACGCGGAGACACGGATGTAATCCCGAGTTCCTCCTTTTTAGGGGGTACGTCTCGTTGGAGAGGTGTGAGCTACCACGAAGGTCAAAACTCAACCGCCACAAAGGCGTCACCTTCTTCTCCGATGAACCACACCACAAAGGTTTGGTTCACCTTCCACTATTGGAATCCTTCAAGGCGGAATCCGAGCCCTTACAACAACGATCCGGGGCACAACGCACAATTGGGTTGGGGGCTCCCGAACAGCTACAAATCTGTCACAAAGACAACAAGTGAGTACAATAATGAGGTAGGTTTTCCCAAAGGAAATCCTAGCAAAGGGTCCCTCAAGTGAATGAGGGGGAAATGAAGAACGGCTTGGTGAAGATGTAGATCCGGGCCTTCTCCTTCAATCCTCCAAGTATCAACGAGTTTGGGTGGAGGGATTGGGAGATCTAACAAATCTTGAGCTTCCAATAATGGTGTTCTTCAATGTGGTCAAGCTAGTTGTCCAAAGGTAGGTGAAGGAGTATAATACTCCTCTCAGAAAATTGGCCGTTGCAGACGAAATATGGCTGCAGCGGTAGTACCGGGCTCCACCCGGTAGTACCGACCAGCGCAGGGTCAAACGTCGTCGTCGATGGTCAACATGCCTTCGCACACCGCCCGCAGCGGTAGTGCTGGCTCGATCCACGCGGTAGTACCGCACCACCCGGTAGTACCGGGCTACTACCGGGCCAGTACCGCTAAAAACTTAGCGATGCCAGTACCGAATTTAGCCGTATAGCGGTAGTACCGGGCCTATAGCGGTACTACCGGCTGGGACAGAAAATAGCTCATTTTCTTCCTTGACAAAAACTTGGGCATATACAAAGTATATAAAAATGTTCGTGCAACTATTTAACACCCAGATTAGTCATCTAATTGTGTTGTCGATAAACATCAAAACACCTAGGGAAATGAAATGTTCTTTCACAAAGTAGTTTGATTGTGTTGTGTGCAGGTTCCACGTTGGTGATAGAGTAACAGCGCCACCAACAACCTTCAGAGGTGCCTTTTACTCCTACTGGATCTGACAACCTTGGTATCTTACTGAGGGAAAATTTGCTGGTGCACTGCTTCATACCTTCCTCTTGGGGTCTCCCAACGAACGTGTGCTTTCACGTCATCAAGAACTTTTTCTGGCGCCGTTGCCGGGGAGTAAGAGGATTTCTGCAAGGGGAGTCTCACGCTTCCAATCTCTTTACTTTGTTATCGTCTTGCTTAGTTATTTTTATCTTGTCTTGTTTGCTTTTATTTATCAAAAACACAAAAAAAAATAGTTTCTTGCATTTGGTTTATTTCGGTTTGTTATTATGTCTAGTTATTTATTTGCTATCAATGGGTTCTCTCTTTGAAGCAAAATCTTATTGGCTAAGTGGGTTCACGGAGGAACAACCGAATTATTATAGGGAATACCGCTTGTCTCAAAAAGGGAAACACTTATGGGTACAAATATATAAATTGAATTGTTTTGCTAGAAACTTGCGCTCTACTTATGATGAATCCTACTGCTTTAATGAATGTTTTTGTTGTAGAAGGCATAAACACCTCCCTTTTCAATGTGATTATAATGATAATGAAACCTTGGCTGCTTATGCTAAAGGAAACTATGACTTTGATAATCTTGAACAAATTGAAGAATTTGTTGTTTTTAACGGTGCCTATGAAATTGCTGGTTTTATTCAAGATGATGATGCTCCTTGTAGAACTGAGAATTATGCTATACTTGGTTATTGCCTTGAATATTACAATGATAATCCCTATATTACTGAATATCTTGAGAAAACTTATTCTCAAGAACAACTTGCTGCCTTTGAGGAACCCGTGGGAGAAGAAATTGCTTAAACTGAAGGCTCATTGGATGAAAAAGAGGAAGAGAGTGATGAACAAAAGGAGGATCTACCTCCTAAAGATAGTAACTCTTTAATTCTTACATTATTTGATTGCCCTCCATGCAAACCTAAGGAGAAAGAATACTATATTTTTGAATGTCGTGATTCTATTGAAATATCTCCTTTTGATAAAATTGAAGTAACAAATTCCTAGACTCAAGTAAAAGGAAATTGCAGAAAGTAAAAATGTGCTCCCTAATGTTATATATGATAATTCTCTTGATGATGGTCCTATGTTGCCTAATGATATTAATTATACTACTATTGTCAAAAGAGGGTTTAATAACCTCACTGTTTTTTAGCTTAATAAAAATTATGTGTTTGTAGATCATGAAAAACATGCTTTATGTGATAGTTATATTGTTGAGTTTGCTCGTGATGCTACTGAAAGTTATTATGAGAGGAAAATATGGTTGTAAAAGTTTTCAAGTCACAAAAAACCTCTCTTTATGTTGAAAGTTTTGAAGTTGCATTTGTTTCATCTTTCATGCTAGTTGCTTTATGCTTCAATAATTTATTTTATTACAAGATTGCCTTGCATAGGAAGTGTGTTAGACTTAAATGTGTTTGATATTTGCCTCTTGACGCTCTCTTTTGTTTTTCAACTCTTATTCTTATGAGAGCATCATTAAAATCTTCTAGCCTAGCTAAAAGGCATTAAAGAAAGCACTTTTGGGAGGCAACCTATTATCTTTTGTTTTCAGTTTTTATTAGTCATGGATTTGTTTACTTCTGTAACAACCCCTTTGTATCTTTACTTTTTCGAATTGTTGTGCCAACTAGAGCCTCTAATAGAAAGATGATGCTAGATTTGGATTTCTGCGCAGGAACAGATTTTTGCTGTTCACCGTTTCGTTCTTATAAATGCCAGAAAATTGAAAACATCTGCAAATTTTTGTGCGTGATCCTCAGAGATTTACGCATCTTTCGTTAGATTTGAGTTTTTCGATCTGAGTAACGTAATTGCCTCGAAAAAAAATCGTCTTTACGGATTGTTTGTTTTAGACAGATTCTGTCTTTTATTTTGGATTCTCTCTTTTACTAGTGTTGAGTGGAATTCTTTTTTGGGTGGAAGAGCTTCACATAAATCAGTGGCAGTAGCTAATGTTTAAAAAGTAATGGTCATGTTTGTGTCCTTATAGAACATGTGAGTTTTTGATTGTGCACTAACCCTCTAATGAGAATTACTCTGAGTTTGGTGTGGCGGAAGTTTTCAAGGGTCAAGAGAGGAGGATGATATAATGTGATCAAGAAGATTGAAGAGCTTAATCTTGGGGATGCTCCCATGGATCACCCTAGCATATTTCAAGAAGACTCAAGCGTCTAATCTTGGGGATGCCCAAGGCATCCCCTTCTTCATCAACAACTTATCAGGTCATCTCTAGTGAAACTATATTTTAATTCTTTCACATCATATGTGTTTTACTTGGAGCGTCTATGTGCTTTTATTTTCGCATTGTTATTTTATTTTCTGAGATCAACTTGTTGGATCCTAGCAATCTTGTTTGGAGAGAGACACGCTCCGCTTTTTCATTTGAATACTCCTATTCTTCACTTATACTTGTTGAGTATTCTTGTCTAGCTACTGCTATGCTTTTAGCTCCTGTTTTTCGTGCATCTCTTGTTCAGAGCTGTTAGTTCTTTTAGAGAAAGTACTCTCTTGCTTCACTTATAATTGTTGGAGAGTTTGTGTTGAAATAAATTGATTGGTGTTTGGTTGGAACAGAAAATGCTGCATGTGGTAGATGGTATAATGGAAAAGACTTACATATTCTTGTAGATCACTGTCTTGGATAATTTGATACTTGCTAATTGTTTGAGTTATCAAGTAGTTCATGTTTAAGCTTTTGTATCATGTGGTTAAAACCTATTAGTGAAGAACTACCGTAAAGCTTGTTGAAATCTGGTTTGTATGATTGGTATCTCTAAGGTCTAGATATTTTCTAGTAAAAGGGTTTGGTTAACAAGGAAGTTTTATTTTGAAGTTGGCATGATGAGATCCTTCGTTGTCTTCCTTGTTCGGCTGCACTGGAAGCAATCTTCACTTGGAGTATCTTCAAATCTCTTTGTTCCTGGGTGGCTACTGTAGTGTGATCCATCCTCCCGAACCCGGGAAATCACGTATGATCTATACTCCTGCGGGGAATCACCCTCTTCTAGCAACTTATACTCCCAAAACTGGGGAAGTGCTTAAATCCATCCACACACCTAGGTAGTTCATTGACTTAGTAGAAATTAAGTTTTTATAAAAACCATTTAGCATAGCATCTCAATAATTCTACCAAGTTCTAATAGGATTCTAGACCAACTAGTAGAAGGGTGCTATTCTAAACAGTTTTAGCATAGCAATACTATAGCACCTACACATGCTTAAGAAAAATACTCTAAGTCGTGCATATATAAAATAGTAGGAGATTTATGAATGTGCCACTTTGTCGCAACAGTGGAACATGGGGTTCCCCTAGTACTGCCAAAGTGGGTCCACCCCATGTGGGCCCAAGATGAAGATGGACAAGACCAAGACTCAAGTCAAGCTGGCGGGTTCACCGTCAAGACACGCATGGCCTACGTCGACTAAGGGCTCCGGTCCTGGGGACCTTCCGGGTCCCCGAATCAAGCAAGAAGGCCAGGAAGGACCCGAGAGCCCGAGTTCCCGGCAGGAGGCCAGGCTCCCTCTCGGGTACTTCCCCACGTCCCTGTGGATAAGCACTCCACCTCACCGCGGAAGACTTGGGAAGCAAGGCGAAGGCAGCGCGGGCGGGAAGCACGTCCCGTGGTGGTGTCAGCTCCTGTCCACCCCAAGGCGGACGCTCCCACCTAACCCAAAGGAGACGCTAGGCTGAGGAGAGGCCACGTCTCCCCTAAACTAGATGAGGAGGGTCCTTCACCCCGAAGGTCCCTCACGCCCCTCACGTGACCCTGTGGCAACCCCTTAGCCTATAAAAGGAGGACCAAGGCACGGAGGAGGAGGAGGAGAGAACAAGGACGAACACAAGCTAGAACCAGAGCAAGACTAGACTAGGGCTGCGAAGGTAGAGAGGAAGGTGATCTCCTCCGGGTCAGGATCTGTCCTTCTTCTACCTCCAGCCAAAACCCTTCCGGGTACCCTGTCCGGGAGGTTCCATTGTAAGCCACACTATGAAGAACCATCAATCCAGACATGCAGGAGTAGGGCTTTTAGCCTCCGGGCGGCCTGAACCTGGGTAGCTCCTTGTGTCCCTTTGGTTGCATGCTTTGATCGTGGAGAGGAGAGCTTGATCTAGACTCCGCCCAAGAAGACGATTCTCAGCCTCCTTCGCGCCCCGTGCCGAACCTAAAAGGGGGTATCCTATACTCCCGGTGTCCGTGCAACGAGACACGACATCTGGCGCGCCAGGTAGGGGGCGCAAGTGCTGGATTCATCTTCATCAAGTTCATCGGCAAGTTCTTCGTCAAGCATGCCTCCAAGGAAGAAGGGAGATCCTGCGGCGTCCAAGCCGGTCTCTCCCTCACGCACTCAAGCTTCAGCTGAACGTCGTGCTGCTGGCGCACGGCGGAGCGTCTCTCCGTCCCCGCCTCCCATGGAGAGGGTGGCGCCGGACGAAGTGGACGGTCGCGACAAGGACAACGGCCCTGGCGGAGCGGCGGCTCCAAAGGGCACCACCATGCCTCCTCCTCGCTCAGGGGAGAAGAGCGTCTGCAACGGCACCGGCAAGGAGCCCACCGCTGGAGGAGGGAACCACGGCGTTCGCCCCAGCGGGGATCCACGAGCATCCAAGAGCAAGACCTCCGCGCACTCGCCTTCGGACGTGCAAGCTCGCCATGATGCTCTAGTCGCTGCCAAGGCCTGATGCAGTTCCCTCCAAGCAGCGGCGACCCCAAGGTCTACCAAGAATGGAGGACTCGCGTCGAGAGGCTCCTCGACTTCGCCGATGGTGGTCCGTGGGTCGAACCCACTCAAGCTCCCACCGTCGACAATCCCGGAGCAGCACAAGACAAACACGTGATCCGCGAGGCCAGCCTCGTGGTGAACGTCAAGCCAAGACGGCGCCTCCTCGCACCGCGCCACCGATGGCTGATCGGCTAAACCGCGATCACGGCGAGGCCATCTCCATCGGGTCGTCTACCTCGCGCAACCCAGATCTTCGTGACGAGCTCAACAGCCGTCAGAACGAGGATATGCGCACCCGCATCGAGCGTCGCCGAGAACGTCACCGCCGGGAAGATCGGGGCATCGACCTCGCCGAAGGCTGCCTCGCCCTCGCTCCCGAGTTCCGCCACTTCAACTGGCCCAAGAAATTCAAGATCGACGTTCTCCGCTACGACGGCACCACGAACCCCCGGGACTTTCTGCAGATCTACTCTCTTGCTGCGATGGTTGCCGGGGCCGACGAGGTCATGATGGCCAACTGGTTCCCGTTGGCCCTGAAGGGAGATGCCCAGACTTGGCTTCTCAACCTTCCCAAGTGCTCCATCCGTTCCTGGCGGGCACTGAAGGAGCAGTTTCTGGGGGCTTTCCAAGGCGGGTACGAGCGCCCGGGGGCTCCCAGTGATCTCCACGACTTCAAGCAGTTGCCGGGTGAAACTCTCCGCAAGTTCATCCAGCGCTTCACCCAGAAGATGAACACCATCCCGTGCATCAAGGAGGAGTTGGTGATCCAGTCCTTCCACGCCAACGTCCGCAACCCCAAGATGCGCGAGAAGCTGAGCATCCATCGCGTCGAGTCTGCTCGTAAGCTCTGGGAGCTTGCAGATCGGTGCGCTCGAGCTGAAGAAGGAGCCAAGTTCCCCGGGGAGGATGAACCCGAGGACAAGGTCGCTCCAGCTAAGAACAAGAAGCGGGACCCTGGACCCGACAAGCGGATCTTCGTCACCGAGCCTCTTCCGAAGAAGACCAAGCCCGCGCCGACTTCCGAGGAAGAAGGTGAAGGTGATCCCTGGTGCCACATCCATCCAGAAGGCAACCACTTGCTCAAGGACTGCCGCATGCTCAAGAACCTCGCCGTCCGGGAGCAACGCCGAGCTGATGGGGTCAGTCAAGACGGTTGCTACAACTGCGGCACTGCCGGGCACATCGCTCGTGACTGTCCCACGGGTCGCCAAGGCGGAGGCGGCCGTGGATGGAACCGAGGCGGTGGCCGCGGGGGCCGTGGAGGAGGACGCGGCGGTCAAGGTGGTCGCGGGTACAACACTCCGGAGGCCGCCCACGTCGGCAACGGGGAAGCTCCGGCTCCCCAAGGAGGCAACGGCGGCAAGTATCAAGAAGTCACGGGAGTTGTCGGGTGCATCCACGGAGGGTCTTCTCTGCCTCCCTCCAACGGCGCCTGCAAGAGACTTGTCCGGGAGCTGAACGCGGTTGCTTCTGCTCCGTCCAAGCCCCTGGACTGGTCTAGCCAAGTCATCACCTTCGACCCAGAAGACCACCCTGCAAACACTGCCGGGGTCGGGACCCTGCCGCTGATCGTGTCGCCCGTCATCCACAACTACAAGGTCACCAAGATGCTGGTCGACGGAGGCTCCAGCCTCAACTTGCTGACGGCGAAGGTCCTGGCTATCCTTCAAATCCCCTGTCTCGCCTGCAAGACACGGGGTGTTCCAAGGCGTGAACGGAAGTGTTACTCGACCCCTCGGGAAGATCACCCTTCCGGTCACCTTCGGCGACTCCAAGAACTTCCGCACCGAGGAAATCGTCTTCGACATCGCCGACACTCCGCTACCGTACAACGGCATACTTGGCAGACCTGCTCTGGCCAAGTTCATGGCCGTCTCCCACTTCGCCTACAACATGCTGAAGATTCCGGCGCCGTGGGGCGTGATCAAGGTCAAGGCCGACATCGACGATGCTATCTACTGCGTTCACCAGCTGAACCAGACGGTGGCAACCACGGCGGATATCCCTCAAGGTGTACAGGAGGATGATGATGGGGCTCTCCCCGGGGGCGAAGGGCACCCGGGGGCTCCACATCTACTCCCCCAAGAAGGCGCCATTCCATGGCGATCCGCAGCTGACCAAGAAGGTGGCGCTAACCAGCGACGGAGTTCGCTCCATCACCATCGGCGCCCGCCTCACCGACAAATAGGAAAGCGCGCTCGTCGCCTTCCTTCGGGAAAACTCTGACGTCTTCGCGTGGGAGGCGTCAGGTTTACCCGGCGTTCCAAGGGAGGTGATCGAGCACAAACTGGCGGTCAATCCGGGGGCTCGCCCCGTGAAGCAGGTTCTCCGGAACCAAAGCAAGGAAAAGCTGGAATTCATCATCGCCGAGGTGGACAAGTTGATAGAAGCTGGTGTCATCCGGTCGGTTCCCCACCCAAGCTGGGTGGCCAACCCCGTGGTGGTACCGAAACCCATGACCTTCAAGTGGAGACTCTGCATCGACTTCACAGACCTGAATAAGGCCTGTCCCAAGGACCCTTTCCCCCTGCCGCGGATCGACATGATCGTGGATTCCACGGCCGGGTGCGAGCTGCTGTGTTTCTTGGATGCCTTCTCCGGGTACCACCAGATCATGATGTCACTCGAGGACCAAGAGAAGACGGCCTTCATCACTCCCAAGGGCTGCTACTGCTACACCCGGATGCCTTTTGGCCTCCGAACGCCGGCGCTACCTTCCAGCGCGCAATGCAAGCATGCCTTGGGTCACAGCTGGGCCGCAACGTGAAGCGTACATCGACGACATCGTGGTCAAGACCCGGTACAAGGACTCCCTCATCCAAGACCTGCACGAGACCTTCGAGAACCTCCGCCGGGTCAACTTCAAGCTCAACCCCGACAAGTGCGTGTTCGGGGTCCCCTCCGGCAAGCTGCTGGGTTTCCTGGTCTCTCACCGAGGGATCGAGGCGAATCCGGACAAAATCAAGGCAATCGAGCGCATGGAGGCGCCCCGGCGGGTCAAGGACGTACAGCGCCTCAACGGGTGCATCACTGCACTCGGGCGCTTCATCTCAAGGCTTGGGGAGCGGGCCTTACCGTTCTTCAGGCTGCTCAAGAATCAGGCCCCGTGGAGTGGACCTCCGAGGCCGAGGAAGCCCTGCAGTCCCTTAAGCGCTACCTCGCCTCGCCACCAATCCTCGTGGCACCAGAAGAGAAGGAGCCCCTACTACTGTACATTGCTGCCACCAACCAGGTGATCAGCGCTGTGCTGTGGTAGAGCGTGACGCTCCTCCGAAGAAGTCAAGCAAGATCAAGGGCAAGCGACCCGGGAACTCTCTTCCGGGCAACCGTGCAAGAAAAGGCTGCCGGGTGACCAGGGGTCTCATGATCCTGGCGTCACTGCAACCTTCACCAGCGACGCGGAGCCCGTCGGGAATGGAGAATCTCCCTCCGACGAGACTTCGCCGGGGGCTACCTCGTCCCCACCCCAAGACATCGACGTGGAGGAAGCCGAGCCCTCTCAGGACTCGGCGACCCGCAAGGTGCAGCACCCGGTCTACTTCGTCAGCGCAGTGCTGCGCGACGCCCGGGAGCGGTACCCCATGATGCAGAAGCTGCTGCTGGCAATCCTCATTGCCTCCCGCAAGATGAGGCCGTACTTCCAAAGCCATCCCATCACGGTGGTGTCCAAGTACAACCTAAGAAGCCCCCTGGAGAACCCACTTGCCACTGGTCGCATATCATGGTGGGCCATGGAGCTTCAAGGTTTCGGTCTCAAGTTCGAGCACACGGACAACATCAAGAGTCAGGCGCTGGCGGATTTCACGGCCGAGTGGACCGAGACGGCGTTCGACGACCCGGAAGAGGAAACCTGCCTCCCCGGGAAGGAAGATCCTAGCGCCTGGACCATGCACTTCGACGGCTCCTACACCAAGGGGAAAGGAGGTGCTGGGGTTGTCCTAACCTCACCAACCGGGGACCGGCTGAAGTACGTCGTCCAGATGCACTACCAAGGGAACATCTCCAACAACACGGCGGAGTACGAGGGCCTGCTCGCAGGACTTCGTGCTGCCGTCGGCCTCGGCATCAACAAGATCGTCGTCAAGGGTGACTCTCAGTTAGTCATCAAACAAGTGAACAAGGAGTACGCGTGCCCTCAGATGGCACCATACGTTGAAGAGGTCTGGAAGCTGCAGCGGCGCTTCGACAACTTCCGGGCTGTGTACGTCCCACGGGGAGAAAACACGGCCGCGGATGAGCTATCGCAGGTGGCGTCCAAGCAAGAACCAGTGCCTCCCGGGATCTACATCGAGGTCCTCAGGCGACCTTCGATCCCCCCGAGAGGCTCGCGACAAGATCTGCGCCGGGGGCTGGCGACCCTTCTACCTCGACAACACGGGTAGCCAGCCCAGAAGCTCAAGACCCGGCAGCCCCTCCAGCGGAGGAAGCTATGCTTTCTTTCCGTCGGATGGTGCTACCGGTGGAAGGAACCCACCCACCCTGGGCCCGGGACATCGTCAAGTACATCATGGAGCACGCCCTCCCGGAGGACGATCACGACGCCGAGCGGGTGGCTCGTCAAGCCAAGCTCTACGTCATGATCGACGGCGAGCTCTACCGGCGACGGGACAACGGAGTCAAGCTCCGCTGCATCCCTCAAGAACAAGGCCAAGTACTGCTACGGGACATCCACGAGGCACATGTTCAAGTCATGTGGCATCAAGATCACTGGCGGGTAAAGTTTTTCGTCACGGGTTCTACTGGCCAACAGTCCTCAGTGATGCGGAGCAGCTAGTCAAGACCTGTGAAGCCTGCCAGTACTATGCGAAGAACATACATCAGCCGGCGCAAGCTCTGCAGCCAATTCCAATCTCCTGGCCGTTCGCGGTCTGGGGGCTGGACATCGTGGGAAGATACCGAAGTCTGTCGGGGGCCATGAATACCTTTTCGTGGCCATCGACAAGTTCACAAAGTGGGTGGAAGTGATGCCAGTACCAAGACAGACAGCTCAAGCAGCCATCAAGTTCATTGAAGGGATCGTGTACCGCTTCGGAGTACCCAACAGAATCATAACGGACAATGGCTCTCAGTTCACAAGCCGATCCTTCCTCAACTTCTGTGAAGAGCTGGGAATCAAGGTGTGTTTTGCCTCGGTGTCCTACCCAAGGTGCAATGGGCAAGTGGAGCGAGCCAATGCGGAGGTCCTAAAGGGTTTGAAGACCAAGGCCTTTGACAAGTTAGAAGACAAGGGCAAGAACTGGATTGAGCATCTACCAAGTGTCTTGTGGTCCCTCAGAACCACACCAAGCAGAGCCACTCAAGAAACACCATTCTTCCTTGTCTATGGAGCAGAAGCCGTCTTGCCAACAGAGCTCAGGCATGGATCCCCCCGGGTACTTGCCTATGATGAAGACGCACAAGCTGAGAGGAGGATTGATGACATCAACTTCCTGGAAGAGGTGCGGTGCCGAGCTTCCTTACGATCTGCTCGATACCAGCAAGGGCTCCGCCGCTATCATGATCGCCATATCCGTTCACGGGTACTGGAACCCGGAGACCTGGTTCTCCGCAAGAAGCAGAAGCTTGATAACATGAACAAGCTGTCCTCCAAGTGGGAAGGACCTTATCGGGTGACGCATACCCTGAGACCCGGAGCTGTTTATCTGGAGGACGAGAAAGGCAGGCCGGAGGGCAACGCCTGGAACATCGAGAATCTCCGGAAATTCTACCCCTGAATACGAACATGAATCGCAGATAGTTCGAGTCAACTAAGCACGCCCAAGGGGCTAGTGTTCTGTATAAGGGTGTAAGAATCGTCGCCAAGGAATAAAAGATAAGTTTTTCAATTCCGTGAGCCTCTCTTGTTGTCGTGAAGTGTGTTATCCGTAACAACCCCCAAGCAGGGGGCTGACATGGTGCCGGTGGCTGACAGGTCGAGCGCGAGTAGCCTATCAGTAGGCGCTGCCACCTGATCGTGCCGTACTGCCGCGGTAAGAAGTGGAACGGGCAGTGCTGTGTTTTAAAGAACCTAAACACAGAAATGCACATTCAACTTTGCTTGCGGGTTGCTCCGGATGAAACACTTTCACGACATGTAAGGGAGGGTCCATTCTTTTCCTACTGAAAGTGTGTTGTGTGTAGCGCCTCTCCCGGGACAGGAATGGATGCTGAAGAGCGGCTCAGGAGCTGGATACCCGGGAAGGACAGAGTAGATCAAGGCACGGCAAAAACCAGCTAAGTCTTTGCATGTGCATCTGCATTCTAGGCATAATATCTCGCTCGGAGTCAATATACCACCAACCTGCGCATGCTTGACAGTTGATGAGAACCTTTGCGGGGGTAATGCGTCCTCCCCGGCGAACGGTCAGATTTCCCTTCTGGCCTAGTACCCGTGGCTGTGGAGTGGACTCCCGGAAGGCATAGTGCTCTTAGGGGTGCTGCTACCGGTGCGGCGGTTAGAGTACTTGTCACCTAAGAGATCTCCTCAGAAAACTTGACGGCGCGTTAGTGCAAGGGAGGTTTGGGAAATGACCCCGGGAGTTGAGCCCTAGGATTGCATTCATCTGAACTTACATTCTGAATTTACAATTCTGATTACATTCAGTCGAAGCTTTTCCTGGATACATATCTAGCCTATGCTACTAAGGCCAGCTCAGGGCTCCTGGCTGTGCAGCTCTGTCTTCTGTTTTATTGCCTGCCGGGTGCACTCTTTTCTTCCGGGGACGCCTGGGTGAAAAGATAACACGCGTGCAGAATCTTGTCAGGCGCGTCGAAGAGCTCGACCCCTTCTGCCGACCAGGGCGCTCCAGGGCCAAAGAGACGGAAGATTCCGTCCGCCAGTTCGCCTACGGACTGACTCTCGGCCTGCAAAAGTCCAGATCAAGATCGAGGTCATCCAAGAAGAAAAGGCGGAAAAATGGAGAAGAGCAAGCAGTGAACCTGCTCAATGGCCTCGAGTTCAGCCACAACCAAGGACAGCTCCGGAATACCGGCAGTCCTTTCCTTCAGGATGGACCACAGGTGCGTCCTCCTTACTGCCCTAATCCTTGCCTCTTCTTGGGCAACAGGACCAGAGACGGCCGCCAGGCGAGCAACATTCTGGGCAGCAGAAGAACGGGACGCAACCTCGCCGTCAGTGGCTCGGGCTCCAGCTTCGCTGGGTGCCTCCGCCGCTCCTCGAAAGACGGACTCCGCCGTCGACACATCGGACAAGGCCCTCTCTGCTTCGCCGGACATTGTTCTGCGGGACGAGGGGAGGCAAAGGAAGAAGAGGAGCGGAGCAAGGCGAGAAGATGTGGCGAAGGGGTGGAGTCTGGATGGTCTTTTATAGGCCTCCCCGCTCCACCTACCCCTTGACGCTACGGCTGCTGCAGTAATGGGAGCGCGTTTTGCAAAAAACTCGTTCTCATTCACACGGACGCGACACGAAGACAAGGAGGAAAACAAGATCTTCTTCATTTACAAGGACTACAAGGGGACGATCTTTTTTACAACAAAAAGGTTGGCTCCCGCGAGCAAGGAGCACCGCCGTACAATGGAAGACGCTACTTCCAGAAGTACGTCGTCAAGGCCGCCAAGGAGGAGGTCAACGAGATCTCCATGGCGCCCGTCCGAAGCTCCTCGCCTTCAGGAAGACGAGCTCCCCTCGACCTTGATGTCAGATGAGTTTTCCTCATCTTCATCCTCGTCGTAGGAGCTCGAGCTGCCGCTGCTGCTCTCCATGCAGCACTCCACGCGTCCGCCATCGACACCGAAGATCTTCACGGAGAGCGTAGCATCTCCGTCGTACCGGAACACCAAGCACTGCCCCCTGGACAGGCGGCGGGCACGGGAGAACGACTTCCACCCCGGACCCAGAAGCATGGCGCCTTCAGTGGTGCGCTCCGCCATGGCCCAGGAGGGGCCATTGGGGCAGCCTTCCACCTGCAGCCAGAAGCCGGAGGGTCCGATGTCCTCCGTCGCCATCGCGAAGGAATCCGGCAGGAGAAGCCGGCTGCGAGGCCTGCGGTTCAGATCCACGACGAACTCGAACGGCGCGAAGCTGGTATGAACCATGCTCCTAGGAAGGGGAGCAGCGGTGCCGCGGCCTCCACGGCCGCCGCGACCGCGAATCCCACGACCTCGCGGAACAGCTCGACCACGAGTGGAGGGGCCACTCTCCGCAGCAGCTGAAGAAGTACGAGGGCGCCCAACTCCTCTCCTCGCTCTCGCCATTGGCGCTGGCAGCTTGTGGGGAGGCCTGGAGTTGGACAAGGAAGAAGATGAACGAAAAGGCCAGGGGTGCGCCTCGCTTTTATAGCCACGGCGGTGCCTCTGTCAAGCGTCTCCTCGGTTCTTCCGTTAGTGGGAATCGAGGGGGCCCCGCAGTTATTCCCCCGAGCGGAGTAACTCCAAGACCTTCAAGGCCATCAGTGAAGCAGAGAGGAAGACCAGGTGCCCGGGACCCACTTTGACCTATCTTTAGGCCATGGCCCCGGCAGCTGGAGCAAGAGCCGCCGGGACCATGCCCGGGGGCTACTGTCGCAACAGTGGAACATGGGGTTCCCCTAGTACTGCCAAAGTGGGTCCACCCCATGTGGGCCCAAGATGAAGATGGACAAGACCAAGACTCAAGTCAAGCTGGCGGGTTCACCGTCAAGACACGCATGGCCTACATCGACTAAGGGCTCCGGTCCTGGGGACCTTCCGGGTCCCCGAATCAAGCAAGAAGGCCAGGAAGGACCCGAGAGCCCGAGTTCCCGGCAGGAGGCCAGGCTCCCTCTCGGGTACTTCCCCACGTCCTGTGGATAAGCACTCCACCTCACCGCGGAAGACTTGGGAAGCAAGGCGAAGGCAGCGCGGGCGGGAAGCACGTCCCGTGGTGGTGTCAGCTCCTGTCCACCCCAAGGCGGACGCTCCCACCTAACCCAAAGGAGACGCTAGGCTGAGGAGAGGCCACGTCTCCCCTAAACTAGATGAGGAGGGTCCTTCACCCCGAAGGTCCCTCACGCCCCTCACGTGACCCTGTGGCAACCCCTTAGCCTATAAAAGGAGGACCAAGGCACGGGGAGGGAGGAGGAAGAGGTCGAACCAAGGACGAACACAAGCTAGAACCAGAGCAAGACTAGACTAGGGCTGCGAAGGTAGAGAGGAAGGTGATCTCCTCCGGGTCAGGATCTGTCCTTCTTCTACCTCCAGCCAAAACCCTTCCGGGTACCCTGTCCGGGAGGTTCCATTGTAAGCCACACTATGAAGAACCATCAATCCAGACATGCAGGAGTAGGGCTTTTAGCCTCCGGGCGGCCTGAACCTGGGTAGCTCCTTGTGTCCCTTTGGTTGCATGCTTTGATCGTGGAGAGGAGAGCTTGATCTAGACTCCGCCCAAGAAGACGATTCTCAGCCTCCTTCGCGCCCCGTGCCGAACCTAAAAGGGGTATCCTATACTCCCGGTGTCCGTGCAACGAAACACGACACACTTGCCTTGGTAGCAAGGGGAGCAGTAGCAGCAGCTGCAAAAGTCCTCGTTTCCCTCCAAAAATTCTAACACAATAAAACAAGCCACAAATAAACATACAAACATAATAACTATACAATAAAATATGCTATGCATGAAATGCAATTTAAAACACAATAAAGATATTACACAAACTTTTCTGGTTTTAAATAAATATGCATGGAGTCAAAATGCATTTAAAACAATTTTTAATAAAGCAACTAAACAAAACAAATCATAAAAAGGGAATAAATACTACTATTAAACAAAATAGTTCAAAAAAATATGGGGGGTCTCTCTGGATAGAGGGCAATTATACAAAACTAATGCAATTGGAAATACTCAAAAATAATATTATAACAAAAGATAATGCCAAAGATACTCAAATTAAGCCTCTGATTTTTAAATCAGTTTAAAAGTATCCAAAAATTATTTCTTACAGTGGCTAATTATTCTACAGATCCTAAGGTTTCCAAAAATATTTTATTTGCAAAATTTGGATTTGTGGATCGAAAGTTAAGTCAAATTTACTCAAACTCATCATTTGAAATTTGAATACATATAAACTATCAAAATTTGAAAACTAATAGAGCCAAAAGATTCTACAGGTCCAGAGCTTTTCAAAAATATAAAGTTTGTTAAATTTGGCCAAACCAGTAAAAAGTTGTGATAGTTCTAACATGCATGGGCTTTTCTGCAAAACTGCCAATTGAATCTAAATAGAAAAGTTATTTTCCACGCGGGCGTTGACTGGATCAGACGTGGCTGCTGACTAGGCGCTGACTGGGCAGATGACGTGGTTAAGTGGACTGATCTGGATCGTCAGATCAAGATCTGATGGCTAAGATCTAAAGTTACCGGTTCGAGATTTAGATCTAATCCTACGCGTTAAAACTAGATCAGACGGCTGAGGAGGCATTGACCAGAAACGAGCGGCGCGCAGGCCGGAATGCTCCGGTGACCTTGCTCCCGTGGCGGCGACGCGTCGGCATGCGGTGTTCCGGTGAAACTAGCAAGCGCGGGATGGGGCTTTCGTTACCAAAGTGTGCAGGACGTCGAGACGAACTCGTAGGCGAAGTAGAGGGCGGCTTTGCTTCCTGGTTCCTCCTAGATTGCTCGCCGGACATGTCCACGGCGGCTCGAGCTTCGGGTCGATCAAGGATGCGTCGATTCGCTGCGAAATAAAATACCGTACTTTGTCAAAAGGATGCGCACGGAAGAAATAGGAGGAAAGAGATGAAGGGGAGGGCTTGGGGTCGACGAGGTTCACCAGACGGCGAGCTTTTCACGGCGATAGTGGCGGAGCTCCGGGGAAGCACACGAGTAGCCTGGTGGCTCTCGAGCTAGGTTTTCTGGGGCAGGAGGGAGAGGAGAGGCAGGGGTATTAGTAGACGTGAACGGAAGCAAGAATCACGGCCTTAAAAGCACGGATTGATGATGCAATCGTCGGTTGTCTCCTGCCGTGTTCACGAGCGCGATTTGGGGGTGGGGAAGACAAAGGTGTCGGTGCTGACATGCGGGGCCTGCATGTCAGCGAGAGCAAGAGAGAGAGGGGCCTGGGTGGGCTGCTGGCTTGCGCACCGCGGGGAAGAAGTTGGGCCGCAGTTGGGCTGGCTCGGCCGGAGTGGCCTTTTTTTTTTAAACCTTCTTCCTTTTTCTTTTCTGAAAACTTTTATAACTTTTGTTTTAAAATTCCAAATGGGTTCAAATCAATTTGTAATTTTTTGTAAAAATAAGCTTTATTCAAACATACTGTTTGGGAACTCTATTATACCAAATAATTTACCAAAATGCCCTTGGGCACTTTAAAAATAAGTTTTTAAATGGAATTAAATCTTTTCCAAACAATTAAAAAAAACTTTTTAGGAAGCTTATTCAAAATAGAACACTTTGGCACTATTCTGGTCAACAAGTAACATCATAAAATCAAATATTATATAGAGCATATTAGGGCCCTTTTATAATCTTTCTCAAATAGGGTTTAAAGTGGAAATAGAATTCCAACTTTTGAAATTTTTAAATGCAGACAATACATGAGGATGATGAATGCATGCATGATTTTGGATTTCCAAAACAAAATATATATGATTTTCAAAAAGTTTTTGATTTTTATGATTTTTCAACATTTTGAAAATCTTGGAATGTTACAGACTACCACCCTTAAAAGGAATCTTGTCCTCGAGATTCGAGAAGGCTAGCAAAGGTTGCGTTTGGAATATCTGGGTGGGCTACCACCCTTAAAAGAAATTTTTGTTGGTAGTCAAACTTCAATTTGGATACTTGGTTGAGAACGTACCATTTACCATACTAGGCTCATTGTAACTTCTTTCCATGTGGACATGGTTCACATATCCCTTATCGAAAGGATTTGGCTTGGCAGCTTCTCCCTTCTTCCATTCAGGACAATCACTTATATAATGTCCCATCTTCTTACACTTGTAGCACTGTACCTGACTAAGATCTTTCTTGCCATGATAAGGGTGTTGACCATTGTGGTGGTATTCCCTATGGACACCATTGTTCCCCTTGAAGTTTTCATTGTTGTTATGGCCATGATGGTTGTGGTTGCTTCCTCCAATATGGTGGTTCCCTTGTTTGTGTCCATGGTTGGCATCATGAGAAAAGTGCTTCTTGAATGAAGGCTCAGAATGATGTTTGTTCATACCCAGCTTCCTCTTTCTGTTTCAGCCTTCTTGATGCTATCCTCCAGTGTGATTGCTTGGTCCAGAAGGGCCTGATAATTCGGGGCGTAAGCGACTGTCAAAGAAATTTTTAGCTCGTAACTCAGCCCTTTGAGGAACTTTGCCTTCCTCTTGCCATCAGTGTCAATGTCTTCAGGGGCATAACGAGACAATGCATCGAAGTCATCCATATACTCCTTAAGTGTCTTGTTCCCTTGCCTCAGGTTTCAGAACTCTTCTTGCTTCAAGTTCATAATGCCCGAGGAGATATGAGCATTACGAAAGCCTTCCTTGAAAGTCTCCCATCTCAAGTTGTCCAGAGGGTGGGTGATTTGATAGGTTTCCCACCATTGAGCAGCTGGTACTTCCAACAGATGAGTGGTAAACCTTACCATTTTAGGGTCAGTACACTCACAAGTCACCAGATCCTTGTGCACAGAATGCAGCCAGTCATCTGCCACAATTGGCTCCGTTGTAGTGGAGAACTTGTTAGGCCTAAGCCTCAGGAATCTGGCAAGTCTGTCCACTTGGGGAGGAGGTGCTGGTGGTGGCGATCCATTCTGATTGGCCATGAATTGAGCCATCATAGTCATCAGCTGAGTTTGCGCTGCCATCAACTGTTGCATCATAGCTTCGGAGTTGTTGTTGTTGTCGTTGTTGTTATTGTTGTTGTTGTTGTTGTTTTCAGGTGCACGACGGGGAGGCATATGTGGGTTTTAGCATAGATGAGTAAAAGATAGACAGCTCTAGGAGAATTTTTTTACCCATACAAGCAATTAACACAAACAACCACCATCGTTAAAACACCAGACATCTTTTGAGAAAACCGAACTAATCGTTTTGGAACGAAGCACACCAAGGTTATGGAAAACAAATTCGATGGTACTGCCATACCACATTTTGATAGGTCAATACATCATCGCAATCTCGTTATTCTAATACATAGGGAATCTAGTCTATCTCCTTCTTGAGTGCATCGAGTTCCTCCTCTATTTCCTTGAGTTCATCAAGGTGCTTCTGGGTGTTGAGAAGTCTAAATCGAAGTCTTTCTCCAAGGTGCTCGATGGCCTCCCATGCTGCACTTCTTGCTGAATCAAAGAATGATGTGTGAAGTATTGGGTTGGTGAATATGCAGCAACCGTCGGTCTTGTGGTCATCTTCTTTGCTCTTGTATATATGGAGTTGCACCCACCAGTACTCTTGACCTTCATCCATGAAAGGAAATCCTTTGTATGCTTCTTCTCCTTCGAATCCCAAACTCTTCATGTTATCCTTAAGTGCTTTTGGAAACTCAGTCTCACATTGTAGAGTCATGGTCATCACTGGTCCTTTCTTAATGGATTCGATGAGGCTGGTCATCTAAAAATAAGAGGAGATACTTAGAATGCAAATAGTTAAGATAGTTACAAGAATGACATTAGAAAAGTTTTAGACGAAGAGCAAATAAATTTTTGTCCTATGGGCTTTCTAATTTCTAACCAAACTTAGGGTTTCGAACCTACAGGCAACACAGTGCTCTGATACCATCTGTAGCGGACCTGCACTTAAAAATTGGCAAGTCCCTGTGTATAGTGCAAACCCCTGGATCGATTCATTTACACACACAGTTTAAGATGAATATCACAACAAAGTATCAATTATTACACGCGGATCCAGTACTTAGGAAAATATTCGTTACAACTTGCATAGCACGAAGCTAGCTTTGAAAGAGTAAAGCAGCAGAAATAAAAGTAACAGTGAGTCTCCATCATCTTCATGTGCCACAGGCGAAACATGTTGGTTGCAGACTCGAAACCCTTAAACGAATTCTCACTCGTCTTCGGAACAACCTGCAACAGGAAAAATGTTGCAACAAGGTGGGTCAGAACCATATAAAATGGAACTGGCAAGCGACACTCTGTGGACACTTAGTGGAATAACTCTAATAACCTATATGCATATTTAGGCTGGTGGAGTTCAAAGACTATTTTGCATAAAGCAAGTTTTATCCTATCACTTTGAAAACATTTTGCATCTATTAAATTGGTAACACTGGTAAACTCCAGTGAACCGTGACAACACATGGTAAACTCCAGTGTGTCAGATAACTACCTCCGGTAAACTCCGGTGAGTCAGGTGACTACCTCCGGTAAACTCCGGTGAGTTCCTAATGTTGTTTACTAACAAGTTTTATTTTGAAGTTGGCATGATGAGATCCTTCGTCGTCTTCCTTGTTCAGCTGCACTGGAAGCAATCTTCACTTGGAGTATCTTCAAATCTCTTTGTTCCTGGGTGGCTACTGTAGTGTGATCCATCCTCCCGAACCCGGGAAATCACGTATGATCTATACTCCTGCGGGGGAATCACCCTCTTCTAGCAACTTATACTCCCAAAACTGGGGAAGTGCTTAAATCCATCCACACACCAGGTAGTTCATTGACTTAGTAGAAATTAAGTTTTTATAAAAACCATTTAGCATAGCATCTCAATAATTCTACCAAGTTATAATAGGATTCTAGACCAACAAGTAGAAGGGTGCTATTCTAAACAGTTTTAGCATAGCAATACTAATAGCACCTACACATGCTTAAGAAAAATACTCTAAGTCGTGCATATATAAAATAGTAGGAGATTTATGAATGTGCCACTTGCCTTGGTAGCAAGGGGAGCAGTAGCAGCAGCTGCAAAAGTCCTCGTTTCCCTCCGAAAATTCTAACACAATAAAACAAGCCACAAATAAACATACAAAATAATAACTATACAATAAAATATGCTATGCATGAAATGCAATTTAAAACACAATAAAGATATTACACTATCTTTTCTGGTTTTAAATAAATATGCATGGAGTCAAAATGCATTTAAAACAATTTTTAATAAAGCAACTAAACAAAACAAATCATAAAAAGGGAATAAACACAAATAAATACTACTGTTAAACAAATAATTCAAAAAAATATGGGAGGGGTCTCTCAGGACAGAGGGCAATTATACAAAACTAATGCAATTGGAAATACTCAAAAATAATATTTATAACAAAAGATAATGCCAAAGATACTCAAATTAAGCCTCTGATTTTTAAATCAGTTTAAAAGTATCCAAAAATTATTTCTAACTGTGGCTAATTATTCTACAGATCCTAAGGTTTCCAAAAATATTTTATTTGCAAAATTTGGATTTGTGGATCTAAAGTTAAGTCAAATTTACTCAAACTCCTCATTTGAAATTTGAATACAGTTAAACTATCAAAATTTGAAAACTAACAGAGCCAAAAGATTCTATAGGTCCAGAGCATTTCAAAAATATAAAGTTTGTTAAATTTGGCCAAACCAGTAAAAAGTTGTGATAGTTCTAACATGCAGGGGCTTTTCTGCAAAACTGCCAATTGAATCTAAATAGAAAAGTCATTTTCCACGCGGGCGTTGACTGGATCCGACGTGGCTGCTGACTTGGCGCTGACTGGGCAGATGACGTGGTTAAGTGGACTGATCTGGATCATCAGATCCAGATCTGATGGCTAAGATCTAAAGTTACCGGTTCGAGATTTAGATCTAATCCTACGCGTTAAAACTAGATCGGACGGCTGAGGAGGCGTTGACCAGAAACGAGCGGCGCGGCAGGCCGGAATGCTCTGGTGACCTCACTCCCGCGGTGGCGACGCGTCGGCATGCGGTGTTCCGGCGAAACTAGCAAGCGCGGGATGGGGCTTTTGTTACCAAAGAGTGCAGGACGTCGAGACGAACTCGTAGGCGAAGTAGAGGGCGGCTTTGCTTCCTGGTTCCTCCTAGATTGCTCGCCAGAGATGTCCACGGCGGCTCGAGCTTCGGGTCGATCAAGGATGCGTCGATTCGCTGCGAAATAAAATACCGTACTTTGTCAAAAGGATGCGCACGGAAGAAATAGGAGGAAAGAGATGAAGGGGAGGGCTTGGGGTCGACGAGGTTCACCGGACGGCGAGCTTTTCGCCGGCGACAGTGGCGGAGCTCCGGGGAAGCACACGAGCAGCCTGGCGGCTCTCGAGCTAGGTTTTCTAGGGCAGGAGGGAGAGGAGAGGCAGGGGTATTAGTAGACGTGGACGGAAGCAAGAATCACGGCCTTAAAAGCACGGATTGATGATGCAATCGTCGGTTGTCTCCTGCCGTGTTCCCGAGCGCGATTTGGGGGTGGGGAAGACGAAGGTGTCGGTGCTGACATGCGGGGCCCATGTCAGCGAGAGCAAGAGAGAGGGGCCTGGGTGGGCTGCTGGCTTGCGCACCGCGGGGAAGAAGTTGGGCCGCAGTTGGGCTGGCTCGGCCGGAGTAGCCTTTTTTTTAAAAACAACCTTCTTCCTTTTTCTTTTCTGAAAACTTTTATAAGTTTTGTTTTAAAATTCCAAATGGGTTCAAATCAATTTGTAAATTTTTGTAAAAATAAGCTTTATTCAAACATACTGTTTGGAACTCTATTATACCAAATAATTTATCAAAATGCCCTTGGGCACTTTATAGGTAATTTCTTTGCTATTTCTAAAGTTTTTAAATGGAATTAAATCTTTTCCAAACAATTAAAAAAAACTTTTTAGGAAGCTTATTCAAAATAGAACACTTTGGCACTATTCTGGTCAACAAGTAACATCATAAAATCAAAATATTATATAGAGCATATTAGGGCCCTTTTATAATCTTTTCTCAAATAGGGTTTAAAGTGGAAATAGAATTCCAACTTTTGAAATGTTTAAATGCAGACAATACATGAGGATGATGAATGCATGCATGATTTTGGATTTCCAAAACAAAATATATATGATTTTCAAAAAGTTTTTGATTTTTCAACATTTTGAAAATCTTGGAATGTTACAAGAAGTGAGCCCAGCTCACTTGGTTAGGGAAGTGGATGCACAACCCAACCACCCAGGTTCAAGTCCTCACGGACGCGGATTTGGGTTCTTATTATTTCAAAACAAAAACCGCTGTAGGGGCTTCCCCTACCGCATTCCTTTCAAAAAAAGAATATGGGTTAGGTTGAGACTCCAAGTGCAGAGTGTGTAGTAAGTGGAAGACGTGTTTTCCCTAAGAGGGGTGACTCGAGGGTTTAATATCGAACTCTCGGGGAATCAATAGTGAAGATTTATCTTTCCTATCCTTCTTTTGGTTACCTACAAAACAAAGTAAATGTTTTGGTTCTCAACCTCACCTAGTGGTTGTCAAGCACAAGGTGTGAGAATGATATCAAGATAATATGTAATGTAAACAAGAAATAAATATGCAGTGGTGGTAAATAAATATGCAAGGATGGTGGTAGCAATGATAAATGATATTTTTAGGTTTTATATGATGAATGCAAGATGTAAATGTGTTTATATATTTTCGGATTTTTAAATGGCAGAAAATGGAAAAGTGGTAAAAGTGGTTGGAAAGGTGTTTCTTATGATTAAAAATGGGCCGGGGTTCATGGTTTCACAAATACACTCTCTCTTTAATAAAGTGGTAGACAATGGAACACTAGAGTTGACATATGAGATTGCAACACAACAGTTTAATGACAAGTTACTAATTATATGGGCATCACGTCCTAGCATAGAGACCTTTTAGTTATTAGTCTCTCTTATACTCCACCAAGATGCGAACTAAATCATAACAACTCAGTAATTAAGATAACTCAGAGTATAGCAATAAGTATCATGAATGAAGTTAAAATAAGAACATGCTAGATCTAGTCATGGAGGAAGTGGCAATGGTCACACCCACACCTCCGGTAGCATGGTATTTTTCTTTATCCCTAGTGAGGCAACAAAGTAAGGTAAAACACCCAAGTGGATCGCAGAACTTTCTCTCACGTTCACTGCACTAGCCACCCCCGTTACTCCAACTAATACACACATTCCCCCTCACACGCTCTCACAAACATGCTTGATCATGACAAGTAAATAAGAACGGGGTACATAATATGCATCTACTTTCATAACTGAAACAAAACCATTGCAATCTCAAACATATATTAACTCATAAAAAGATCCACCACAAAGGTATTACATAGATGACCGTAATCATGTAAAGCAGCTCATACGGTACTAATTAGTGAAGCTCAAGAGAGAGAGATACATAAGTTACTTCCACAAACCCATAGTCCAGAGGTGGACTACTCCCTCTTCATCATGGAGACGGTGGAGAAGTCGTTGGAGAAGATGGAGACCACGCCGGTAGCGCCCCGCCGGAGTTTTCCCCCTCCAATCTGCAGCTCCAGGTCTCTGTTTCGGTGTTTCTGTGTTTCTGCGGCGCTCCTTCCAGAGAACGTCGGGGGGCTATTTTTAAAGTCGGTTTTAGGTCAAAACCGAGTCAGTGGAGGAAAGATCGACGGCAATGGAGCTCCGAGGCCCAAAAGAGGGGGTCCCACATGGCCCAGGTACCTGGCCGCGTGGGCCCACTCAACTTCGGCCTCCGACTTCCTTTCGTGCGCTTCCTTGGCTCCTATGCTTTGTTCCTTCCAAAAACTGAGGCCCGTAAAATATTAGGTCATTTGGACGTCGTTTGGGTCCCTGAAACATTAAAATATAGAAAACAGAGTTTTCTGACTGTGCAGGGTTAATTCCATAAAAAATAGGAAACATACCAAATATTCCCAAAATCATTATAAAACAGTGATATAACCCTTATATGATGCAAATATGACGGGAATATAAGTAAAATAATGCAAAGTTCATGTATGCATTTCATATGCATTAACATCCCCAAGCTTAACCTATACTCGTCCTCGAGTATGAAGGTGATAAAACTAACATGGACTTTGCATTTTAATACTATCAATGGATATCAAAGATGATTACTATTGCTACATAGGGTCAAATGATTCATTCTTAAAAGGAGTAGCAATATGCAAGATAGTTTATGAAGTGATATCAAGTATTCAATGCAAGAATGTTCAATGATAATTCCCAAAGTGTAACATAAAAGAAAGTACTATGGACCACATGTATGCATAATGAAAAGAAAGAACATCCTACAATGGTCATAGAGTATTGATGAAAATCTGAATATAAAAGGTGGACACATTGGAAAGATATCTCTACTATATAATATCGTTAAAGGTGGTGATGATGGTAAGTCATAGTTGGGCCTCTTTTTCTTCCTGGGCCGAGACGGAACAATCTTTAACAATTGTGTTCCGAGTCCATCACGTCCGAATCATATTAGATCGGGGAAAAACAGTTCGAATCCAGTTCATATTCTCTTCCCCCCACAGAGTCGATCACGTATCTGAAATGAAACAAGTCCCGATCGATCTTCGCATCCTAGACCACACCGATGTGAAATACCAACGAAGGAAGCTGTTCGCTCAGATCATTAAAATCGCCGACATGTTGGCCCAGATCAACCGGCACCTCCTCGCTACGGAGCAGCCAAAGGACCTCGCCGGCAAGCGCCAGCACGGCAGCACCTGTCCAACACGCTGCTTCGCGCCGCCATCCCGTGACCCGTCTCCATGATCATTGCCGATGTGATTTTCTAAATCACTTGCAGCGGTTTGATGATTATCAGCATAGATATGCGCGTACATGTATGGACCAGGAGGTCTAGCTTTAAGAAGCACCAGCTGGTTTCCGGCAAAAAAAAAAGTACCAGCTGGTGTCAGGTGCACGATGACATTGAAGAGCAGGATGCCTTGAACAGCTTCAGTGCCTTGAACAGCAAAGACGCGCTGCCTAACGCAGAAAAAACCCTACGCCACCAGGATAGCCAAGTACACAGCTGCCGCCACGGCGAAAATCCCCGGCAGCGGGACCAAGCCAACAAGAAATTACTCTCTGGCATTGCCACCTACAACGTTGTACACCTCGGTGCGCATGTCCATGGTGACCTCGACGACTTCCTAGCAACGGCTGAACAATATCGTATATTGGTCGGCGCCAGCGATGTTCACGTTTTTCCCTGCCTTTGACCTCGACCCTGAAGACCTCGAGCTGGAAGAGGGCATCACACGCTGGCTGGTAAGCGAGCAGAACGCAGGGCCATTCTTCTCGGACTACTCGGACTCGGTGATCTCGAAGTAGTCTAACAGTGTTGAAGATGACGACGAAGCCCTTGAGCATCGGATAGACGGCCTGCAGTTGAGAGCCCTCAGGGACGTAACAAAGGTTGAACCCAAACTCCTCGAACAAGATTATGGGCCGGGAGATTCTCTTATGAAAATTAGACTGTACCACACTTCTATGTAACAAAGATTATGACAAAACATTAACAATCACCAAAAAAATTAGCAAGTTAAAAAAAATTCACCAAAACATATTTTATATATATCCCGTAGCAACGCACGGGCATTTAGCTAGTATATATGAGTAGAGGTAAAGCATGAATAAGTTTCATCTAACTTCTGAACTTCTCTACTTAAGTTAATGATTGTAATGTGGTAATCCTTGGTGTCAAGCTCTCATTCCCCTATCATAGCATCTTGAATGATTAAGTTTAAAGTGAAAGCAAATATGAGTAGTGTGCTTGACAAAGTACAGGTTGAAAGTCTCATGCCCCTTGAATACAAGTACCTACTCCATGTGTTACTCAACTTGGGAAACAAAGCAAGTTCAAGTTAAATATCATTGTAAGTAATAATAGTATCATTAAGAGCGTCAACTGGGGTACCTCTTGTCCCAGGATATGGAACAAGCCCATATCAAAATGACAAGACAAACAAACACAATGAACAATCTCAACACCCTTTTTATTTACCATTAGATAGCTTTTTATTGTAAGGTGTATCACAGAAGGTTCACCATAGCATGTAAGTAAATTTCCACCATGAATGATGCATGGCTTAGATTAGCGGCCCAGGCGTCTCTCTAACCATTTATACAAACTCATTTAAACCTACTTCATTTCCACATTTATTTCACCCATGGTAAGCATCCATAAACAAAAGTACATGATATCAACTAAATGAAATGAAGTGCATGTTGAAAGCTTGCCATGTGACAGCACATATGAGCTAACTCTCAACCAAAGACATTTGTCAAGCCCACAACATCATAATTTTAATCACAATGGGTCATGTTTTATCTATGCAATGAAAGTAAAGTGTGCATCAAGTTCGAGAGAGCTCTATAACCAACTTTTCCCATAACAATCAACAACATAAGCATTTTCATTCAGAGGTATAGATAACACAAATATCATGATAAACATACTCGGAATAGCATAAAGCTAATAGGTAGATATGGTGGACTCACTGGAAAAACTTTGGTTGAAGGTGTTGGAAACAAGTTTTTACTTGTTGGAATTTTTGGGCTAGCAAGAGGGAGAAAGTTGACCATCTAAATGCATGCATGAGTGTCCATAGAACTAACCAATCCATGTTAAACAAAGTAAATAACATTCAGCATCAAAACATGAATAAAAGATAGCTCTTGATAAAATACTTGCAAATTATTACTCATTAACAAGCTCATGAATCATGCAACTATATGTATCTTTTAAAATCAACTCCAACATCCCTTTTCCCAATCTAATAATAGCATCCAACATAAATCAACCCAAATTTCCAGTAGCTCTCTCATATATAAATGATAGTGTGGTGGTCTCACAAAATAAAAATCAAACCAAAACAAACAAAAAGACGCTCCAAGTTTATGCGATAAAGTGTTTCGATCGAAAAACAGAAGTTAGACGTGTGCAAACCGAGAGTGTGTAGGTCCAGTGGGGTTGTCTTCACATCCCCAAGCTTATGGTCTTCACCATCCTTGGATAGCTCTTGGTGCATCTCCTCTAATCCCTGTGAAAAAACTTCAAAACACCGTTTCTCCCATTTCTTTTTCTGTGGGGTGCATTAGTAGTGATAAACAAATAGATTTCTTGCTGCATATAATCCTTGAACAAAAATTCATATGGATGTCCAGAAAGTGTATAATGTTGTATGCCTACTCATAAACTCAATTGGATAAAAAAGATTCAAGTTAAAAGTTCAAAGCATGCATCAAACAAAATGGGACAGAATCTGTCCAGAAAAACAGCAGCAGCAAAACGTATTTTTCTACCCTACTAAACTTTGTCAAAAAATTCCGAAAAATTCATGCATACAGAGGATGAAAAGTTGCAACTACAGTTCAAATATGAGCTCATTCGGAGTTACAGAATAAGAATTAAAAATCATACCGTGCACAGATTCGTGCAGGAATAAAATCTCCGAACGCTATAAGCAACTTTTCAAACCAAAATGAGTAAAACTTGGCACTTTATTAAAAATTCCAGAAACTAAACTAAACAAAGTCTCTTGTTACAGCAAGAGGACACAAAGAAAATCACAAATAAAAACAACCGGGTTGCCTCCCGTAAAGCGCTTTCTTTATAGCCATATAGCTAGGCTTCTTACTTGATGTTTATAGAGGACGAAGCTCATGAGGGAGCTTGAACTTTGATGTGCCCCTCTTCCTTGGAAGTGTTCATGCATAATACCAGGATCCCATGGTGTTCTCAAACCAATCAAAATAATAGTCAAGTTGAACCCTAGTTGAGAGAAAAACAAAACACAAAAGTAATAACAACGAAGTCTAACTTTCTTTCTATGCATTGGCATTTTGTATATGAATGAATCACCATAAATAGAAGTTTCCCAATGCATATTAACAATATTTACTTGCAGCATATAATTATTAGTAACATAAAGAGGGTTCTTATCACCTCCTCTTTCATAATAGTTGCAAGTAGTAGAAATAAATTCAACCATATAACCACAAGAATCATTCAACTTAGATAATTTAGGCACATAAAGAGGATTATTAAATTTATTATGGAATTCATTAGCATGCTTCCCTCTTTCAAAATAGTTAATAAGATCAATATCAAGTTTACTATCATGATTGCAACAAAGATTTGGAACTAAAGATAGTTGCAAATCACATAAGTATTTCTCAACATAAGCAAATTTCTCCTCTATGGTGTAAGTAGGAGAGTTCAAGAACAAAGTAGGACTCTCATGAGTAAGAGTACCATCACAAACAGCAAGTATATCATTTTCATCCTGACATAAATAAGTAACAACTTCTAAACATGGAGGATTATCAATAAGCATAGGACCATCATCTAAAGCATTATCATATAGCATATTTAAGCAACACTCCTCATTATCATCAATAAGTTCACTAGTAGCATTGAAAAGTAAAGGAGCATTATTAGTTTCATCATAATAGCATGGGTTATCATATAGGACCATAGAATTTTCAGTTTGACACTCATCATAACATGGATTCTCATAAATAACAAAAGATTTTTGAGTTTGAGTGCTATTATCAAATGTTGATGGTGAAGTTGGGAGATCCAACTCTTCCCCAAGCTTAGGTTGGAGCACATCCATTTCAATCTCCTCTTCACATACTTCCTCTTCCAAGCTTATGTTTTCATCATCCTCTTCCTGCAAAATATTAGTACTTTCCATGGAAGCAAGAATTCTTTCTTTAACATAAACATTATCACTAAATTCCTTTTTGCAAAGTTGGAGAAGAATAGAAATGTGTCCTTTCATTACACGAGCTTCATGACTAGTTGCAAAAAAATTATCAATAAGAAAGTCTATCTCATGGGCTGCAACATAAGCAATATATTTCTCAACTTGTTCTATATCATGGCATGCAAATTTACACTCTTGATAAGAAGCAATAATAGGATCACTATTATACTTACATTGATAGAGAGAGTGTTTATAGTCTTTTCTAAAGCAGCAAGTTATATTATGTAATTCACAAAACTCAGTGGCCATATCATTAAGATGTTCAAGCAATTCAAGCATTCTATTTCCTTCTTTGGTTGATCGATATTCATAGTAAGCTCCCATAGTTTTGACATAACCTTCCTCCATAGCGTAGCATACATATTAAAAACAACACTAGTTTTTATGGATTTTATGTTTTTAGATGAAAACTGAAAATAAAATGATACTAAACAATGCAAACCGAAATAACAAATGCAAACAAAATGCAAAACTGAAAATAAAATATGCAAACCGAAATATAAATATGATATGCAAGACAATAACAAAACAAAATAAAATGCTTTGAAGGTAAAGATGGATAAGATGATGCTCACGTAGGTGCAACCTCCCCAAGCTTAGGTGTTAGCACAAGTTGGTGATGAAGTTGACTTGGTGAGATATCCTTGGATAAACCCGGCGCCAGAAAACAGAGCTAGTGCAGGGGACCCTTGGATAAACCTTTCAGCAATGATTCCCCGGCAACGGCGCCAGAAAACAGTCTTGATACCCGATGACGTAGTTACCTGCGTCAAAAGAATATGGGTTAGGTTGAGACTCCAAGTGCAGAGTGTGTAGTAAGTGGAAGACGTGTTTTCCCCACGAGGGGTGACTCGAGGGTTTAATATCGAACTCTCGGGGAATCAGTAGTGAAGATTTATCTTTCCTATCCTTCTTTTGGTTACCTACAAAACAAAGTAAATGTTTTGGTCCTCAACCTCACCTAGTGGTTGTCAAGCACAAGGTGTGAGAATGATATCAAGATAATATGCAATGCAAACAAGAAATAAATATGCAATGGTGGTAAATAAATATGCAAGGATGGTGGTAGCAATGATAAATGATATTTTTGGGTTTTATATGATGAATGCAAGATGTAAAAGTGTTTTTGTATTTTCGGATTTTTAAATGGCAGAAAATGGAAAAGTGGTAAAAGTGGTTGGAAAGGTGTTTCTTATGATTAAAAATGGACCGGGGTTCATGGTTTCACAAATGCACTCTCTCTTTAATAAAGTGGTAGACAATGGAACACTAGAGTTGACATATGAGATTGCAACACAACAGTTTAATGACAAGTTATAATTATATGGGCATCACGTCCTAACATAGAGACCTTTTGGTTATTAGTCTCTCTTATACTCCACCAAGATGCGAACTAAATCATAACACCTCAGTAATTAAGATAACTCAGAGTATAGCAATAAGTATCATGACATGAAGTTAAAATAAGAACATGCTAGATCTAGTCATGGAGGAAGTGGCAATGGTCACACCCACATCTCCGGTAGCATGGTATTTTTTTTATCCCTAGTGAGGCAACAAAGTAAGGTAAAGATACCCAAGTGGATCGCAGAACTTTCTCTCACGTTCACTGCACTAGCCACCCCCCGTTACTCCAACTAATGCACACGTTCCCCCTCACACGCTCTCATAAACATGCTTGATCATGACAAGTAAATAAGAACGGGGTACATAATATGCATCTACTTTCATAACTGAAACAAAACCATTGCAATCTCAAACATATATTAACTCATAAAAAGATCCACCACAAAGGTATTACATAGATGACCGTAATCATGTTCAGCAGCTCATACGGTACTAATTAGTGAAGCTCAAGAGAGAGAGATACATAAGTTACTTCCACAAACCCATAGTCCAGAGGTGGACTACTCCCTCTTCATCATGGAGACGGTGGAGAAGTCGTTGGAGAAGATGGAGACCACGCCGGCAGCGCCCCGCCGGAGTTTTCCCCCTCCAATCTGCAGCTCCAGGTCTCTGTTTCGGTGTTTCTGTGTTTCTGCGGCGCTCCTTCCAGAAAACGTCGGGGGGCTATTTTTATAGTCGGTTTTAGGTCAAAACCGAGTCGGTGGAGGAAAGATCGACGGCAACGGAGCTCCGAGGCCCAAAAGAGGGGGTCCCACGCGGCCCAGGTACCTGGCCACGTGGGCCCACTCAACTTCGGCCTCCGACTTCCTTTCGTGCGCTTCCTTGGCTCCTACGCTTTGTTCTTTCCAAAAACTGATGCCCGTAAAATATTAGGTCATTTGGACGTCGTTTGGGTCCCTGAAACATTAAAATATAGAAAACAGGGTTTTCTGACTGTGCAGGGTTAATTCCATAAAAATAGGAAACATACCAAATATTCCCAAAATCATTATAAAACAGTGATATAACCCTTATATGATGCAAATATGACTGGAATATAAGTAAAATAATGCAAAGTTCATGTATGCATTGTACATGCATCAGCTACCTTTAAACTATTCAAAACTTGTATTACTCCTTTTTGTGTCAATGTTTACCAAGCTCATGAGGACGGGGTGGATGTCTTTATGTCAACTGTCAAACAGACTTTACCACCGGACTAGTGGCATATACATCCGCTTATCCATTAATTTTGCAAAAAGAGCTGGCAAATGGGGTGCCCAGTCCCAATTAATTACAACTTTAACCGCTTAATTCTCTTCACATTTTTGCCCTGATTTATCAGTCAAGGAATGACAAACAGTGAAATATCTGCATGTGTAAACAAAAGAGAAAAGAGGGATGATCTGCCTTGCTGGTAGAAATAACGTCCTTCATGGGAGCCGCTCTTAAAAGTCTGGTTGGCAGGGGTCATATTGTACTTTTCCATTTTCTGATTCGTTGACAATTAACAAACACCACTCAAAACTTATATTTTTACTCTCTATATGATTTCAAAAACTTAAAAAGCTCTAGCACATGATTTAATCCCTGCTTCCCTCTGCGAATGGCCTTTCTTTTACTTTTATGTTGAGTCAGTTTTCCTACTTCTTTCTATCTCAGAAGCAAACACTAGTGTCAACTTTGGTGCAACAATTTTTTATATGCTAGTATATTATACTTATTATATTGCTTTGTGTTGACAAATATCCATGAGATATATATGTTGAAAGTTGAAAGCAATTGCTGAAACTTAAATCTTCCTTTGTGTTTGTTAAATACCTTTTACTTAGAATCTATTGCTTTATGAGTTAACTCTTATGCAAACCTTTTTGATGCTTGTCTCGAAAGTACTATTCATGAAAAGTTTTTGCTTATATGATTCAGTTGTTTGCTCATTATCTATTTGTTAGCAAACTATAGACCATTGACATGGATCACTTCATTCATAACATGTGCTTTACAATACTATTTGATCAAGATTATGATGGTAGCATGTCAATTCAGAAATTATTTTGTTTTTATCGTTTTACCTACTCGAGGACGAATAGAACTAAGCTTGGGGATGCTTGATACGTCTCAAACGTATCTATAATTTCTGATGTTCCATGTTGATAATATACCAATTGTTATATGTTTTATATACACTTCATAGCATTTTTATGCATTTTCTGGGACTAACCTATTAACAGATGCCACAGTGTCAGTTCCTGTTTTCTGCTGTTTTTGTATTCCAGAAAAGCTGTTCTGGAAATATTCTCGGAATTGGACGAAACTTGGACAGAACCTTCTATTTTCCCGACACGTACACAGAGTCCAAAGGAGAGACGGAGGCGACCGAGGAGGCAGCCACGCCAGGGGCCGGCGCGGCCCCACCTCCTGCCGCGCCGGGGGGTGGCGTGACCCCCTCGGGTGCCTCCAGACGCCGCCCTTTCGCCTATACAATGCCTTCGTCCAGAAAACCCTAAATACCCGAACCTCCATCCATGAAAAGTTTCGTAGCCGCCGCCGTCGTCAACCCTAGTTCGGGAGGGTTCTGAAGCTCTTCCCAGCACCCTGCCGAAAAGGGGAATCATCACCGGAGGGCTCTACATCACCATGCCTACCTCCGGAGTGATGCGTGAGTAGTTCATCCTTGGACTACGGGTCCATAGCAGTAGCTAGATGGTTGTCTCTCCTCCTTGTGCTATCATGTTTAGATCTTGTGAGCTGCCTATCATGATCAAGATCATCTTATTGTAATGCTACATGTTGTGTTTGCTGGGATCCGATGAATATTGATACTATGATCAAGTTGATTATCAATCTATCTTATATGTTATTTATGATCTTGCATGCTTTCCGTTACTAGTAGATGCTTTGGCCAAGTAGATGCTTGTAACTCCAAGAGAGAGTATTTATGCTAGATAGTGGGTTCATGCCTCCGGTAATCTGGGCGAGTGACAGCAACGTCTAAGGTTGTGGATGTGCTGTTGCCACTAGGGGTGAAACAACAATGCTTTGTCTAAGGATAATTGTATTGTTTACATTATGCACATTACTTAATGCAATAATCTGTTGCTTGCAATTTAATACCAACGGGGAACACGGATGTCAACCTGAAGGTGGATTATTAGTCATAGATGCTGTTGGATAACGGTCTATGTATCTTGTTGTAATGCCCAATTGAATATCATAGTAGTCATCTTGTCATATATATGCATTGTCATGCGCTCTCTATTCGTCAATTGCCCAGCTGTAATTTGTTTACCCAGCATGTTAATTATCTTTTATGGAGAGACACCACTAGTGAACTGTGGACCCCGGTCCATTCCTTTACACTGATAATACAACCAACTGCAATCATTGTTCCTTTTCATTCTCTGCAATTAAACACTATTTTCCACACCATACGTTTAATCCTTTGTTTACAGCAAGCCAGTGAGATTGACAACCTCACTGTTTCGTTGGGGCAAAATAGTTTGATTGTGTTGTGTGCAGGTACCACGTTGGTGATAGAGTAAACGGCGCCACCAACAACCTTCAGAGGTGCCTTTTACTCCTACTGGATCTGACAACCTTGGTATCTTACTGAGGGAAAACTTGCTGCTGCACTGCTTCATACCTTCCTCTTGGGGTCTCCCAACGAACGTGTGCTTTCACGTCATCAGGGATCTTTATTACTTAAAGAGAGTTTTAAGTATTACACCCGACCTCTGCATAATTAGGATGCACACAGCCCTAACAAGTTCACAAGACTCGGAAAAAAGGCGAATTACATATCAAAATGAGAAATTGTAGAGACGCCTAAGAAAGAGGTGGTGGAGGGCCAATCCGGAAATTATGCTGCCACCCATGCTGGGAAAAAACTCCCTCGCCGCAGCCTCCAACCTATAGGACACCTCCAAAAACAGGCTCGGTGCTCCACACGCTGTAGGGACGACCATGATCCTAGCGTCGCCGTGCACCGGTAGATAACCTGCATAACAGAAGTATTTTTATCATTAAAGACCTTGTCATTTCTACTTAGTCATAGCGACCAAATAACGGCAATCGCTCCCACCCTAATAAGAAGTTTAAACCTAGAGTCCATTCCATTTAGCCAATTGCCGAAAATATTCGCAACGCTACGTGGAGGGAATAAGGTAGAACCTATCTAGATGGCTGACCATATAGATCTAGCAAATTCGCACTGGAAGAATAAATGCTTAATTGTCTCGTCATGATGACAAAAGACACACTATTTACTTCCGTGCCAATTGCGTTTGGCAAGGTTATCTTTTGTAAGAATTACCCCTTGACGAAGATACCATGCAAAAACTTTAGTTTTTAGCGGGATCTTCATCTTCCAAATTTTCTTATTATTATCAACTGGGACATCAGGATGGATTAACGCCTTGTACATAGAATCAACCGAGAATATACCATTCTTGTTGAGATTCCATTTAAATTTATCCAGACCTTGTGTCAGCTGGACCGAGTCTAGCCGCAATAGCAGAGCATTCCAAGATGCTTGCCTAGGACCAAATAAACTTTTTCTGAACGAAACATTCGGTGGGGAAGTTCCCATCACCTTAGCGAGCGTGTCGCCTTTGTTTCGCACAATATTGTACAAGGCCGGATATTGTTCTCGGAGCGTGGTTTGGCCTAGCCAGATATCCTCCTAGAACCTAATTTCCGAACCATCCTTAATAGAGAAAGATCCATGCGGGAAGAAGAACTTCTTCGTGGCCATAAGACTAGCCCATAAGTGGGAATCACCAGGTTTCGAAATAACCTGAGATAACGCTTGAGATCCTACATACTTTCTCCTAAGGAGGGTTTGCCACACTTCATCTTCAGCAAGAAGCTTGAAGATCCATTTACCAAGCAGGGCTCTATTCTTGACCTCAAGGTCATGAACACCGAGTCTTCCTTGGTCCTTGGGACAGGAAACCACACTCCACTTAGTCAGTCGATATTTTCATTTCTCACTATCACCTTGCCAAAAGAATCTTGATCGGAAGTAATCCAATCGTTTTAAGACTCCTTTCGAAAGTTGGAAGAAAGAAATCATATAAAGTACCATGTTAGTTAGTACTGAGTTTATGAGAACTAATCTTCCTCCCAATGATAATAGTTTGCCTTTCCAACTATTTAAACGGATTTGAAGTCTCTCCTCTACCAATTTCCATTCAGCATTTGTGAGCCTCCGATAATGTATCGGAATACCCAAATAGTTGATAGGAAACTGGCCTTGCCCACAGCCGAATAAATCAGCATACAACGAGGCATTTTCTCGGGCCTCGCCAAAGCAAAACAATTCACTTTTATGGAAGTTTATTTTTAGACCCGATAATTGCTCGAACGCGGATAGAATTAACTTTAGATTTCGAGCTTTCTCAATGTCATGTTCCATAAACAGAATTGTATCATCGGCGTATTTAAGAATGGATAAGCCACCATCAACGAGATACGGTATCACTCCTTCAATTTGGCCATCAGCCTTTGCACGTTCAATCATAATTGCCAGCATATCGGCCACTATATTAAATAGCATTGGCGATAGCGGGTCACCTTGTCTCAGTCCCTTTTTGGTCTGAAAGTATTTACCAACGTTATCATTGACTTTAATGGCTACACTTCCTCACGAAACAAAGATATGAATTAACACACGCCACTCTTCAAAAAACCTTTCATTCTGAGTGTCTGCTGAAGGAAACCATTTAAAGTGCAACCAATTGTATCATGGGTTTTCTCCACTTCAAAGTGCAACCAATTGTCTCAGCCGTACTGGAACTTAGAGCGTACTTGCAACTGGCCATTACAGTGGCGCATAATGGCATTTACTAGACGAGGAATATCAATGAACCATGTCCTTGCAATTGCTCACGATACCCTCTTTTACATGCTGCTAGGTCTATTTGTTCCTTAGTTCAAGATCCATCTTACTAACTGGAATAAAATAATTAGTCATATGTTTCGTCCAAAATGGGAATGGGTGCTAGGTTATGAACTTATAATCATGGAATCGACTCGATCATCAGATTATAAGTTCATTCCATACCGGACCAAACAGTGCACATTCTTATTATGAGACGGGGTCTTTGGCAATGCTCCACCGTTGCGCCCACCTCTGCCAGTGTTTAGACCTGCCGCGTTGGTCTCTAACTGGATAATCTTTGCCAACACTGAGCCCCGAGTGCTCCCTCTCTTCTTTCGTCTCTCGCTCATGCAAGCCACCCCACGCTACCTGAAGCTCGCGGTCGGCTTGCATCCGTTCTCCTCAAGCCCTTGGACCACAATAAACCGATGCGGCATTTCCCTGTTGCCTTCCCCCAAGCGTGTCGCCTCCCTGTTGCCATTTTGTGTGTTCCTAGTAGGCATCGCCATTGCATCATGATGTCGCCGGCGTTTACATGCTAGTGATCCGACCAGCGAGCCACTATGTGTTCAAGGTGGTATCTAGTTAGTTTAACGCAAATAAAATGAACATTTGGACTCACTTTTACAGTCGTTGTAACATAATCACACAAAAATGATTGTACGGACACTCCTGTTTCTTTTTGAATAAGGAGGGGTCCCAAAGGACGTACATTATAAGTTTGAGTGGCAGGCTTACCAACTACACAAGGACCCTCAAATAAAATAAAATAAATGCAACCATGTCCCTGCATTTATCAGAAATGACCTAGGAAAGAATATGAAAAGTGTGACCGAGTCCTCCAACCCTAAACCGAGTCGCCGATGAGAATCAACTTTGAGGCACGACCAACGACATCTCCAATAGGGACTAGGCGACTTGCGGCGACACCACGCTAAAGCTGGAGTTGTTTCCCCTTTGGCTTTCTTGGTGGTAGGAACAAACGAGACAATGCCGAAGGATCGAAAGATAGCCATCAATACTCGACAATGGATCTCCATAGGGTCTCCTTTCGGAAAGAGTAGTCAGCAGCAAGACGTGACTGGATGCCATCGTATGGCCGTTGAGGGTGAACACTAGGATAGAGCAATTTCTGTTTTTCTCTGCAAAGCCCCATGACCGAGCTCAACCGCCACAAATCCAAACCCCTTTCTCGTTACACCTCTATGTTGATCCGAGTGAAGAGGATTGATGGCCGCAATGGTTGGATATGAGGCTCATGCAAGCTTATTTTGGGATAGGTTGCGAGCTCACCTTCGGAGCGCCATCATTCATTACGCCTATGCCATCGCCATCATATACCAAATAGCGCTAAACCATAGATCAATCTACTCTCGACGAGTTAGTCCTTCAACTCGTGAAGAACCCCCTTGTAATCATATTCCAAAATTAGGAGTAGAATTCTCCTATCAGACCAGGTCCCGAACCGAGTAAATACGCGTGCCCTAGGGGTTTTGCATGGCATAAATATTTCTCCTTATTATTCCACAATATTTTTGGAGGAGATTAGTCTAAGGATGACCAATCGATAATCCTCCCTTGTAAATCTCTCCTATAGTTGCAAATATAGCAACCATCACCACCCTTCAACCTCTATTGTGTCCGTTCCCCTTGTATAAATTTTGTGGTCATCGATGGAATAAGAGCGGTTTGATTCATTCGGTCACAATCTCTCACAACAAGTATATTGTCTCCCTGAAAAAAACAAGTACATTGTCGACTACTAGATCACAATCGTGTCGATATTCTTAAAAATATGTCATAGTTCAAAAAATATTGAAATTATATTTTGCTGTAACTCCATAGTTGTACATGAACTTTTCTCTATGCATGTATTGTTGGTCAAATTTATAAACGAATCTCTGCTTATGCATGTGACATAAAATTAACTAATGGGGGTATACCTCTGGTTCCGCATTGCTTCAATTAAAAATCAGTTAGACTGAATCTTGGAAAAAGAAGGAGAAGCAGCTAGACCAATTACCGTAGATTGGAGGCTGTGTTCCTGCCCAGATAAGGATGAGCATGTAGCGTGGTCAAGCGAAAAAACAATCTTAAACATTGTTTAGTTGCAAACATTTTCCTTTTAAGTTAACGAATCCCATCCTTCATTGGCTCATTGCGAAGCTTTGCTTTGGTAACCGGCGGCGAAAAAGTCGAGTCCCCGTAGTTCTCAGCTCCCTCAGTTATTACGCTCTATCATACCCACGCAAAAAAAAAAAAAAAAAAAAATTCAAAGCCACATACGCCGGCGATGACCTCCGCCGCCGCCGCCGCCGCCGCCGCCATTAACTCTGCCCTCTCCCCGCACGCCGCTCCCTTCACCCTCCCCTCCCGACCGGCCTGCACCCCTCCCGGGCGCCACCAGGATGGTAACCTCCCTCTCTCTCCTGCCCTCCAATCCCCACCCTCTTCTTGTTAATCTCCGCCTTGCTCCGATTTTCGGCCGGTCCGCGTGTCATCGTATAGCCCCTCGGGATTTTCTTACGCGGCTGGTTTAATCTGTTGGCGCTTGCCAGCTTGGCGAAAGATTTGATCTTTGTGCGGTTCCTGGGCGTTGTTGAGGTTTCCGGTTTAGAGTAGTATAGGCCACGAATCGGCGGATCCTAGTTGATTTGAAGTATCCCTTCATGCACCATTCATCTTCAAAATTTATGGTTGTAGTTGTACTGTGCGTTTTCTTTCACCCTCTCAGTCGCCACTAGTCAGTAGTCACTAGATGATGATTTTATCCATGACTATCCCCAATCTGCACAATATTATAGATTGGATATTTGTGTTCTGGTTGTATACTACATAACGCCCCAGTCATTATTTACATCGCAAAGACATTGAGTGTGAAATGTGATGCATAGGTGATGGTAGCTTTGTGGTGTGCGCCGAAGACTCAGCGTCACCAATTGCAGGCGTCTTGGCGAAATCAGGCGGCGCCGTTTATCCAGCCTCTGCGTATGAAATGCACGCTGGGCAGCCAAGTTCATGGTCAGAAGTTTGCATGGATGCATATCCCTCCTTGCCATCGGTCAGGATAACATCCATTTATAAGCAGCAAAGTACCTTAGCCGCAGGAATTGGGAGCAAATGTTCAGCAGTGAAGATCGAAAGGCCACCAAATAAAACACCAGAAACTAACAACAACAGTTCTGGTCTTAGGAGCAAGTTGGTTATAACAGAAAAGCCTAAACCAAACAGAGACAGTGACAAAGATACATCATCCCCCAATTTACAAGTCAGTAATCCTGTTGATACCAAGGGCAATTCACAAGGTACAGTGATCTGCTCCAAAGAGGCAGATCCTGTCCTCAAAGTGAAGCATCTTCATATTCCAACAAGCTCTGCTGATCCTTATGGTTTCATGGCTGATGATGTGATGCCAGATCCATCAGAATGCTCTGTGGATTCACCATGTTGGAGAGGAGTGTCTCCATTTGATGTTCTTCAAACACCTGCTACCCAGTCAACCAATCAAGACTTCAAAGCTGTTGGGGCGGGACAGAAACAGAGCTCTAGCACTGTTCGATATTATGAAGCTCCGTCTGATCTTCAAAATTTGGTCACTTGTAAGACTAAGCATGACTATTCCCAATCACAAACTGAAGCCGGTATGTCAAAGAAATCTGGAGTCATAAGTATGGAGCAAACAAAAGATTCACATGGGAAGGAACTTGAGTGTGCAAACCAATATGCAGCGAAGTGTGAAATACAGCAGAAACACCTCTTGGAGCTGAGAGATAAGTACGTGAAGCGATCTGGTTTAAATTCTGATGCGCCGGATTATGTACCTTCATCCGCTGGGAAACCGAAAATTGGCAAAGGTATGTCTAACTCCTTCGAAGTAATATATGATCGTACCTGCTTCTTGATATTTCAAATTTGCATTTCCTTCATATGCTTTAATATGTTAAACTATTGACAATATACAGGACCCTGTTCTTCAACAGGAAGGAATAAAGTTCTCAAGGCGATCGAGAATCTAACTGAGATGCTCCAGAGTAGTTATTCTGATGATGAAATTGAGCTAGAGGAAAATGACTACATCCTCCTTGAATCAGTGATTGATCGTCTTCAGACTTGCCTTCACAAAACTAGAAAGGTGTGCTGTTTTGGGAATTTTTGCCATCTAATTATTATTTAGAATAGTCATTCTGTTAATCTCGAAATACTTCCATATGAGCATACCCACAACCTGCAGCTTGTAGTGTCTTGCATTAGTCAGATATAACATGAGAGAACAGGACTAAGCTTAAATACTTTGATTCATTGGTTCTTCATGGCTCATGGCTTCACTTTGAACTTTCATTGCTTCCACTTATGCCAGATATTATTACTTTAAGTCCTATTTCATGTGTAGGGTAAGTAGATGGTGTTATTACCGACTTCTCTACATATTAGTTCTGGTAAAAATAGCTTTACATAGTTATGATACTTGAATGTTTTCCTTGTCGACAAAAAAAGAACAAAAACCAGTAAGACTTACAAAAATATTCTGATATTTAAATCAGTGACCCATGATAATGTGGTATTTGTTGTTAATAGGGTCCTATTAAGGTTGCTTCCGACAAGGCGGGGCCAAAGGCTCCACATTCTCAGACTACAGTTGTAAAATCTGATGCTGGAAAATACAATGGTAGTTACATGGCAGATGGTGGAAAGGGCATAATCAATAATCATTTTGCTGGTTCTAGTCACATGCTCAATGATTTTGGAAGAAACAGCTTGACACGTGGCCAGGTAACCTTTTCTATGCATTGTAATTACTTTTGTTGTTTATTCTGTGCAGAGGGTTGTCAAACTGTTGATATCTCAAGGAGTGCAATTTTCAGCAGACATGTTAAAACGTGTGTCTATTCTTATAAGATATGTGCAAAAGAATTCTGCTCTTTTGAGGAAAGTCCTATGAATTGTACTTACATTGTGATAAGTTTAGCAGTATTTGTAGGGCACTCACATGGAAAACTTAAGTAGTTAATTGCTATTTCACTATATTCACAAGCAATTGTTAACGATTGACCAGCCTTCACTCAACGATGTTCCAAAGAAGATGTTCTGTGAGGTAGAGCATCCACAGGTTCTTGTGTATAAGAAGCTATGGATTGAAGCGGAGCGTGCAAATTGTGATTTGAAGTATCAGCTGAAGCACACTTGTATAAAAATAGACCTAGAGTCCAGCATGGCTCCTATTGGTGAGTGCATTCAGTCAGGAGGCAATGGCGCACACAGCTGTTCTTCAAGCTCTAAAGTCTACACTAATGTGCCACAGAATAGGCATGTGCTAACAGGCTTGGAAGAAACCGCCACACATCGTCATGCGCATGGGCTGCAACTAGCGCCAAATAGAGCTTGGCAGGAGTTGAACGGAGGCATTTTGGATGACGCGCTGGCTCCCTCATATATCACTGGAAGAGGCGGCATTTTGCGCAGCAATTCGGAGTATGGCTCGTCTGACTGGGAGCACGTGCTACCCGAAGAAACCGGCTGGAGCTGAAGGCATCTGCCAGCCCAGATGGTGATACCTGTATATATGAGGAAGTAGGGTTGCGGGAAGCCAGGGATTCTGGTTATACTTCTGTTGCTAACTAACGCTGGTGTGTTGTTAAAAAAAAAAACGCTGGTGTAAGCGGCACTTCTTGGCAAAATGGTGTGTTTTTTCTGCCAGCGGAAAACAGTGTCTCCCTCCATTATGCATCTTCTCTTGGAAACAATGGATATATATATTTCAATTTGGATGTTATAAGCGGTATCTTGTTCTTTGAGCACATGGCGCAGCTTAGTGTTTTAAGATAAGATTATAATCCTGTCACATGGTATAACGTGTACTTGGAGTAAACTATACCAAAATCGTTTATTCTTGCAAGTAGGGCAGATAAGCATCATTGCTGGATGAGGCACCAGTATGCTTAAAATTTGCCTATCCATTATTTTAGTTGATACTAGTTCACAAGAAATTTAAGCACAAATAAGAATACGTGCTTGCAGTAGAGGAGGTAATTCTTATTGGGGATGCTTTGATGTGTCCATATTCTCTCCCTGAACACTAGCCCACCAACTCAAAGCACCCAAAGGCCCATTGGGGGTTGGACACCAAAATGTATCCAACCGGCACCCCCAAGTGTCCGGCCTGACCCAAATTCTGTCTGGCACCCCGAGAAGACCTCCAAACATGGGGGCCTGCTCCGGGGTGTGGGACAGTGGCCGGACAGGCGCTTCGACATACGGAGCTCACCTGACATAGACACATAACGGTGTAGGCCAGTTGCGATTATGGCGTTGTGTAGGAGGCCATTCCGGCGTAATGGCGTCCACTGCGCCGGGAGGTTCCCCAGGCGACGTGATGGGACGACGTAGCGCCTTCTCCACGTGTCGCATTTACAACGGCGTCAGCGCCAGTCCCATGCGCAGGCGTGGCGCCTTCTCCATGCATAGCATTTACGCCGGCGCACCATCCCTCGGCCATTCCCGGTGTATAAAGGCCGCCCTCGACGTGACCCTCTTCCCACACATTTCTACTCTTCCCTCGCCGGCGTAGTTTTCCTCCACCGCCCAACCACCATGTCGCACAACGCTGAGGCCTGCAATTCGAGGGGAGGCCGCAGCCTCACCCAAGAGCATGCGCGCCACTTCCACTGCTACAGGTTGCTCGTCCTCCCGACTTCGCCTGCCCAAGAAGGGGTGGGTGGTTAGCGTGGGCGGCCTCGCCGTGCCGCCCATCCCATCCACCCCGAGGTGTTCAACCTCGCCGTCCTCACGCTATGGAACGAGATGACGGAGGCGCAATAGCACCTTCCCGAGAACGCCGTCGACAACTGGGTCGCTTGGAGCGACCAGTTTCGGAACGAGCGCAACGCCGAGCTGGCAAGGTACGGCGGTGCGCTGAGATCGTCGTGGTACAATGCCGCCGGTCGCCACTTCTGGTGGGACGCCACAGGTGGGACGCCACACAACACACGGTGGCCAGCGCCATTGCGGCTGCTCGGGCACACGCCGCAACCGGGAGCGTGGTCCCATTCAATCAATGATCTCGCGCCTTCGAATCAAGCTGATGCCGCTCCCTCCATTCTTGTCAGCTGGGGAGTTTGGCGCAAGCATAGTAAGCGCATTTTCAAGAACAAGCAATCATCGGTTGATCAAATGTTGGCCCGGATCAAAGATGAGTCCAGGGAATAGGCATTCGTAGGGGCAAAGGAGTTGTGCAAGCTCATGTGGGAACCTCCTTGAAAGTTGTATCCCTGTTTACCCTTTGGCCTGGGTTATTTATTTCTATTTCTCTGTAAAAATGGCATGGATGTCTTGGGACAGGCTTATATGTTACCAAAGTCGAAGGAAGGTATGGGCTTCAGAGACATGAGAGCTTTTAACCAAGCATTGCTGGCTATTTAAGCAGGCTTGGCGACTTATTGAACGGCCTGACAGTCTATGTGCGAGGCTACTGAAAGCTAAATATTTTCCTCATGGTAACCTGGTGGATACGATGTTTGCCGCCAATGCTTCGGCAGTTTGGCGAGGCGTGGAATATGGTCTTGAGCTAGTTAAGCGTGGAATGATTTGGAGGGTGGGAAATGGTGAGTCAATTCGTACATGGCGTGATCCATGGATCCCTCAAGGGGCCTCCTTCCGCCCTGTTACTACAAAACGTGATTGCAGACTGAATAGAGTGTCCGATTTTCTTGATGAACATGGTGATTGGAACGTTCAACCAGTACAGAGGCACTTCTGGTCGATGGATGTGGAGGTTATCCTGAAGATTCGTACTTCGCCTCGGTTGCAGGATGATTTCGTTGCTTGGCAACCTGACCCAAGGGGTATCTTCAGTGTGCGTAGTCCATACAGGGTTGCGATGACACAGCATGAAGCCACCTATGTGCCTGGTGCATCCAGCTCACGGCCTGTGTGGAAACTGATATGGAATGCATCAGTACCTCAGAAAATGAAGATCATGGCGTGGAAGGCAGTAGCAGGCTCGCTGGCAACGTCACAGATTAAATGCAAGAGACATCTGAGTAAAATCGCAACATGCATGTTGTGTGGGACAACCGATGAGGACTCTATTCATGCACTAGTTACTTGTGATAATGCATGCGGCCAACCTTTGGGATAGCATGTACGAAGAGTGGGCTTTACCTGCTAAAGAGGATATCGTATACACTGGTGAAGAGTGGCTGCTGGACTTGCTCGCAGCAAATGATGCTGGGACGAGAGATAGGATAATTATGCCAATATGGCGCATCTGGAGCGTACGCACAGACATTGTCCATGGGAAGGCTGCAACCCCGGTGCAGGTATCCTGTCTGTTTCTGTCGAGTTACATGCTCGCTTCAGAACATCAGGTGGCAAACTACAGAAGAAATAATCAAGGGTAAGTCCCCGGTGATAATCGACCAAGGGTCACGTAAGGTGACAAATGTGCAACCAGCTCCGCCTTGGCCCCCACCTCCGGAGAACTGGGTGGCCCTATCTGTTGATGGATCCTTCTCGGCGTCTGATGGCAAGGCCGGTGCTGGCATGGTGCTGAGGAGTTCTGATGGAAACATTATTTTTGCATCATGTCGTCATCTTTTCCATTGCACTGAGGCTCTTGAGACTGAAATATGTGTACTCATGGATGGTATGAACATGGCTTTGCAATGGTCGACGCTGCCGGTGGTTGTCCAATCTGATTCTACGATTGCACTCTCAGCTTTGCGAGATTCATCGCTAGCTAAATCCCCATATGGACATCTGGTAGGTGAGATTAAGAAGATCAGGGAAGAAAGGGCGCTTGTTCCAGTTAAACTTGCCCGATCTCAGAATAGGGTTGCGGATTGTCTTGCTAATTACGGCCGAACTGAACGCAGTACAGCTTGCTGGCTGCACGAGGGCCCTGATTTCTTAAATCCTCATGTATTAGCAGACTGTAATCCTGTTACTTTTGAATAAAACTCCCATATTTCTCCGCAAAAAAAAAAATCTTTTTCCCCTAGTGCGATTATGTAAATATTCTGAATTCTGATCATAATCTGGATTACAATTCATGCATGATGCATCCATGCATGTAATTTGTTGAGAGAACTAATTAAGAACTATATATTGACATATTTTTTTTGAGTCTAAGGTGGTCGATATCCACCGCTCGAATAGATAGAATAGAATTGAACCAGTTTATAAGGGAAACCGGGTCTAAAAACCATACAAACTGTACAAAAGAATCACACAGACGAAACGACCTGCCGTCCACATGACACAAGTCGACCAAACGCCACAACACACACCACCCGCTCCGGGGCCGCCACCTCGACGTAGCAACCAGATCGACTTTCGCATTGCCCGAAAGCGATCTAGTCATGGTCGACGAACCTTCTGCCCGCGCAGTTTTCATCCAGGTTGCCACCAAAACCACCCTGTTCCGGGGCCGCCGTCCCGGCGTAGCCACCAGATCGACCTTCGCATTGCCCGAAGGCGATCTAGTCAAGTCGATAAACCCTCTGCCCGCGCAGTTTTCATCCAGGTCGCCACTCAGACCCACGCTCAGCAACGGCTCTGCCTCATAGAACCGTCATAGCGTGGGAGGCCGAGGCCGCTGCCTCGGCGTACCGCAACCGTCCGGGGCCGCCACCCCGGCATCCACCTCCTCTGACCACATTGCCATCCTACCCATCCGCCGCGAACCCGCCGCACCGAGAGAGCCGGTCTCCAAGACGACGCCTCCAACAAGGTAGTAACGCGTCCGTCACCGTCGCCCGCCCCCGACGGAGCTTAGGCTTTCACCCGGAGACATCGGACCACTCCCGTCTGGCCGGTTGTCGAAACTCTACGATGATGCCATCAAGAAGGAGACGACGCCCAAGGACGCCGCCATCGTCGGCACCGACCGAAGTCGGTGCAAGGCTTTCGCCCCGAGTTCGAGCCGCCCATGAAGCTTGGAGAGCTGCGAGATAGGAGACCGCAAGTGTGGCCGTCCACCGAGCCCCTCCGCATGCCGAAGCCATTGCTGCACCTCACGCAACAAGGCCGTCATGCCCGCTGCGCCTGCTGCCGCAGCCAATGGTCCGGGGCCGCCGCCCCGGCCTCCACGCCGCCCGGGTGCCGGAGCACGGCAGCAAGAGAGCCAGCTCATCCTTCCGCGCCGGGACCTCCACCACACAGCTCGCTTCCCACCGACGACATCTCACAAACAAGAAAGTTTAAGGCGATAAGAATGCAGCTCATACTAGCTACTACAGGTCGTAGAATATTTAACATTACGAATGCAACATGAAAGAAAATACAAATCTTAATTCTTGTTACCGTTATTCATCCGTACCTAGATGTTGACTAATGAAATGCGCACAAAATAAGAAGGAAACAAGGATCTTGAGTGTAAAGAAAAACGATTTTGAAACGGCGCTGCAGAGTTGCTGTATAGATCAATCATGATATGGAAGCCTGGAATCCCATGACCGATGATCACTTCATAAAAGGTTGTTTACTAATTCAGTAATTCTGCATGAACTTAGTTTGTGCGCTCCTTTTGTGATGATCAATAACACTACATTATTAGGCGGTAAGAACAAATAAAGAGGAGACACATCAAGAGCGTGAACAGGATGAACTAGCCATCATCGATTCAACTTAAAGAATCATCTTCCCAGATTGAACAAAATCTAACTTTTCAACTCATCAGTAGCTTAGGATTAGCTAGAATTGCCACTTTCTACCTACGATTTCTCCACATTATATCAACTTCCCTTTCTTCCCTGGCGGGGTCCTCTTCCACTACTGCCGTCGTCTCGTCGCCGACGCCACACTCGACGTTCACCCCGAAGAGTCTGAAGCTCCTCCTGGCCGCGGGTCCTGCCTCGGCGTGATCATGGCTGGCGAGGACACGCGCCGCGTCCAAGACCATCATCGACGCGCCGCCACCGCTGGTGGCCGCCGCTCGCACCCTGCCGAAGAGCGGCATTGCCGGCGCAGCGTCGGCGGCAGCGCTAAAGTCAATATCGCGGCGGCGGCGCTGGCATTGGCGGTAGTCGATGAAATAGCGTCGGCCGGAGCGGGAGAATGAGACGGTGTCCCCGGCGGCTAGGCCGGCGGCATGAACGAAGCGGCTCCAGCCCTTGGTCATGACGTAGCTCTGGCTGCTCCCCCAATAGGAGTACCGGAAACTCCACGGCGTCCCGGCGCGGTCCTCGAAGCACAGATCCGCCATTGTCCCGGCCGCCGCCGCGGTGGGGAAGTAACGCTCAGCGTGCTGCTTCGGCACGACGAGCCGGTTGAGCTTGCCAACGTCGCTCGGGGTCAACACCTTGTCGAACAAGTGCTCCGCCTCCACGCCGCCGCCGGTGACCACCTCAGCTACTTGGTGGCCGCGGCGACCTAGAGGCAAGTGCGCCGGTGTCAATTCTTGTCGCTGGTACAAGTCTTCTTGTTGCTGTGCTTCTTGGTTTGCTCGAGTGGCTTCCATGTATGTGTGGCTTGTTCTAGTTAGGAAAATCTGAGGTTAGATTTTTGGATTCTTTGGATGTTTCTTGGACATGTTCTGGTGGCGTGGAAAACCTAGCTAGATACTAGTGCATGCAATGCGAGCATGATGGATCGATCTTATCTTGATTAGTACAGAACACTTCACGAAGATGGCAGGGGAAGGGTTGATGAGAAAGAGAGGGATAGAAGCTTATTGCAAGGAGACGAGTACTTAGGGACTAAATGTGTTTGTCCTTTCTGCAATTGGCAGGGACAAGAGGATGCAAGGTGTGACTAATATAGTAATTTGTTGACTAATTTTATTTCAGTACCACTTAATGCCACCTGCAGGATGCAACTTGTTGCTAGGCAACTAGGTCGTCGTCTCAACAGGCGGTTCCCCTTGTTGGAAAGACATTTTGAAAGTTAGAGAAACCTATCTAGCTGGTAGACAAATTACTGTTCATAGTGGTAATGCTTGTATGCTTTGGAAAGATTCGTTCGGCCCTGATAAAACTCCCTTGGGTGTTCGATTTCCTGAGATCTTTAATATTTGTAGAGACCAGGATTGCACGGTTAAATACCTTGTTGAAAAAAAATTCTCCTTATCTTTTCGTAGAAATGTATCTGGTGACTTATTAATCCAGTGGAATAACGTGGTGGATTACATAAGAAATCTGGATTTGGATGGGGGACATGATGATGTGAAGTGGTCCCTGAATAAAAATGGTATTTTTTCTACCAAATCGGTATATAATTTCCTGGAAAAATCCATATCTGGCCCGAACTATTATTGGATTTGGGAGGCTAAGTTACCTTTGAAAATTCAAATTTTCATGTGGCAAGTGTTTCAGGATGCCATCTTAACACGGGATAATATGAAGAAAATGAAATGGGCCGGTAATCCTGTGTGCTCCTTTTGCAAAGAACTCGAAACCGCAAATCACCTTTTCTTCCAGTGTTCGGTGGCGAAAGTTGTTTGGGGTGCAATGGGGAGTGTTTTAGGGACGAATAGGTGCCCCAATAATGTGTGGCAAGCGTTAGTTTGGTTTCACTCTTATATCCCTGGGAAGGATAGGGTGTTTATGATTGGAATTTCGGCCATCTGCTGGGCTCTGTGGAAGGCCCGGAACAAAGTTACCTTTGACAATCACAAGATGAAGACTCCTTGTGAGGTGATTTTTCATGTGTCCTCTTTGCTTAATTACTGGGCAGGTTTACACAAGGAGGCTGACAAAGAGTTCTTGAGGATGGGAGCTAACAAGATGATGGTGACGGCGACGAATTTGCTTCGAGCTGATACAAGAAGGGTGCCGACATCGACTGGGGTGTCAGCCGGGATCTGACTGTTGCTGGAACGCTGTCAGGTGGTGGAGTTTGAAGCCTGGTGCTGCTGATCTCGAGGAAGTTTTGGCTGCTACAAGTTATGGGTGGCTGATGCTAGGGTGAAAGTTTAGTGGCTTTTTTGGATTTGCAAAATTTGATACTCGGCCTGTAATATTGATGCTTGCACTTCTTGTTAGGTTAGATGGTGGTATCAGGTTTTCGCCCCATAACGGGTGATCGATGGCGATCATTCGTAGTGGGTTTCCTGATACTGCTCCAACTCGTTTCCCCTCTCCCCTTGCTTCCTTTTTCCCTATACTCCTGCTGGCTGTATGACATTGTGGTGGTCTTTCCGTTTAATAAAATGGGAAGGGGCGGGAAGCCTGGTTGGAAAAAATATAATCAAGTGGGGTTTAACTGCATTTACCGGAGCGACAACTATAAACAAATAGTACAAAACATAACAAGTTGTTAGGTGACGTCATCCCCTCCCTTGCTTGTGACGTCAGCTAGTTCCATGTGATATGGGACAAAAAATTCTCGTTTTGATAGATTGTTGCATGCACTATTTGAAAAACTAGCAAACAAACATATTAGCAGAATTTAGAGGATGTGCATATGCGTGCCCGGCCGCCGCATGTTTCCCACGGTCACACATAAAAATTATTCTAGCTCGTAGCACGACACAAACGGTCACATTTGTCCACATACACTTTTAGCTGCCACTCTTCTTTTCTTGACCGGCTTTATGTATGATCCTCCGAAGCAAAAGAGAACCTGAATCGACTCATGATGTTTAATCAGCTGATTAAGAGCATCTCCAACGGTGATTGTCAAAATTGGCCCCAAAGTGTCCGCGGACACATCCAGGCGTGTCCACGGACACCGACCGGACAACCCAAAAAAGGACTCACATAACCGTGCCCCCAAATCATCACCCAAAACCATACTAGCCATGCAAACGTAGCTGAATCAACGTAGCTCGAAACTCAAATGTCAGATTGCATAACAACACATCGATCGGAGCTATAGTTCGGATTTCATACATACGGCTAAGATATATAGACAAAATTAACAAAAGTGGGCAAACTGGCGGCGCCGCCTTCATCTGCCGTTCCCTTCTCCTTCATCATCGGCGCTTCACTGCTTCGGCGCCGGTCCCTTCCCCTTGTCATCCCGCCGCAGCATCTCGAAGGTCGCGTACGGGTCAGCATTGGAGGAGCCGGAGCTGTTGGAGCGAGCGGCGATGACGCAGACGGCGCGGGTCTGCTCCTCGGTGAGTATGGCCACGCGGTCGTTCTTCGCCGCCTCCTTTTTTCACTCGGCGATGGCGGCGTCGAGCATCGCCTTGTTCTTGCGGCGGAGGCGCCTGACGTCCGTCTCCGCGGTCGTGTACGACCGCACCAAGATGGTCAAAGGGACCGGCTCGGCCACTCCGGCGAGCAATGCCCGCTCCGTCGCAGCGGGGTCTGCCTTGTAGAGCTGCCGATACGCCTTCCCCTCTATCTCCGGCGTGCACATCCGCTTCATAGACGGCGGGTTCTTCGGCAGCAGCCTCCATCCGTCGACCCGTCCGGCAGAATCTTCCACCCTGGTGGAGCTTGGACAGGGGGGGGCGGGGAGGCGGAGATGGGGAGGCGCGGATCTTACCGGAGCCGAGCGGGTGGAGGAGCCGAAGAGGCCGCAACAGATCCTGCTGGCTGGGGACGGCGCCGCGCCGGCGCAAACTTGGACCAGCGGCTGCATTGGCCTTGGCTAGCCGGCGCCGCCGCAGAGCTGGATCCGCCCACATCCTTGAGCGTCTACGGGGCTGGGTGATCGGCGCGGCGCCGCCGCGTCGGACAACTCCTCCTCCGACGAGCTCTAGTGGAAAGTAGGCCGACGAGTTCCTGGACTGGGGGTTGATCGACGAGGGCGTCGGCCTTCTAAAGGGGGAAGGATGTGAGATCCTGGCTCAGGGCTTAATAGGATTGATAGAATACTCATATCAACAAGTTGCAACTTCTTTTCCGAAAGCTCATCCGAAAAGAACTCTGAGGTTACGCGTGCTTGGCCCAGAGCAATTTGAGGATGGGTGACCGTTTGGGAAGTCCTTCCTGGTTGCGCACGAGTGGGGACAAAGTGCGCAGAAAAGACCATTGTTTATCTGTGGGGCTAGTCTAGAGATTCTAGAGAGCTGCCAGGGGTGACAGGCTTGACCCGGGGGTGGACCGGGTGTTACAACAACCGGTCGCAACAGATGGGTAACAAAGAGGAGGCTACCTAATCTCTAGAGAGCTGCCAGGGGTGACAGGCCTGACCCGGGGGTGGACCGGGTGTTACAACAACTGGTCGCAACAGACGGGTAACAAAGAGGAGACTATCTACCATCGCGAAGTGCGCAGAAAAGACCATTGTTGATCTGTGGGGCTAGTCTAGAGATTCTAGAGAGCTGCCAGGGGTGACAGACCTAATCCGGGGGTGGACCGGGGGTTACAACAACCGGTCGCAACAGACGGGTAACAAAGAGGAGGCTACCTACCATCGCGATGGAGAAGATGTGAGCAACAAAGAGATGTCATATCGAGCAGAAAGGAGGTGGGGAGATGGAGATGGTGCAGATGTGAAGAGAGGAAACAATGAGGGTCTCGGTGTTGTGAGGTGTGAGAAGAAACGATGGAAGGAGGAATGGAGTAGCGGGCAGAAATATGTTGGTGCGCGTCCTACCAAGCGAGTGTGATAAATAGTGCATACGTGCGTATGGTGGTGATTCCACTAGTATAGAACGATACTAAGAAAACCCATCTATGGAATGGACAGCGAGAAAGTCCACAGGGTGCCAGTACTGGGCTGTCGATAGGCCGAGCACATTAGGACCGGTTGTCCATAGAGGTTATGTCCTCATTGCAAACAAAACTTGCCAGATGTCTGTTGCCGAGTTTAGAAAGCCCAGTAAGCTCACAAGGCGCCTGTAAGACCCCCCACTCCCGTCACTCTCACTCCCAGTCTTTTCCAACCCTAACCACACACACTTTGTTCGTAGGGTTGCGCAACGGAAAACAAAAAAAATCGCCAAGCTACCAAACAACCAAGATCTATATATGAAGATACAAGCGAATAACAATTCAATGATCTAGCTGTAGTTCGTTACCAACACCATTCAAGCAAAAGAGATGTTGATGACGAGGTCCTGTACGTGGAAGATTCTCACAACTAGGCCTAGTCGTGAGAATGTAGCCGACTTCCCGTGTCCAGCCTTCTGGATCCAACCGAGCGAGGGTCAGACGTCTTACCCCTCTGAGAGCTCGCACATGTCCGTCAGATCTGGCTCTGCAGACTTTCGTTGTCCAGAGCTCAGCTTCACCATATCTTTGTCTTGGAGATCTCAACACATGAGAGAGAGAGAGAGGTTGGGGGGTTTATATAGGAGGAAGGGGGAGGGGAGACTTTTAGGAAGGGCAACCCCTCCCCCCTCATGCGTCGTCGCCGCCCCCTTGGTGGGTCCCCGGTTGGGCTAGGGTTTGGAGAGGGGCACCTCCCCTCCCTTGGTCTAGTCGCCGGCTCAGGTTGGGGGGGGGATGTCCCCCTTTTGGCCCATGGCCACGGCGCCCCAACCACATGGTGGTGCGGCTGCCTGGTGGTCCCCTAGGGCCCACCTGGCAGCCTCCTTTGATGGGCTCCAGGTTTTGATCATTATTTGATCCTTCCCGATATTTTTCCTTTCTCCGGATTTTATCCGATTAATTCCCAAACTGGTATTTCCACTTTACATAAATTTCTGTAATTAATTCAATATCATATAAACCTGTTTATATGACTCGCGACATACAATGTCCGCATATAAAATCTTCGGATATATATCCCCTCTATATAAACCTCGGAATAAATTTCGACAGTGATAGAAACTCTTTCTATAACTCCGGGACATCCTATGTTCGCTTATTTAATCTCTCTGATATATATTAAATATATCGATCACTCGTAAAGACCATTCAGGTGATTCTCTCTCGTTTTTGTTTTTGAAGCGCGACTGTAGGGCAACCGCCCCACAGCATTTTCCATTTTCTATTAAACAAGTCTCAACACTGTACAAATAAGCAAGAAAAAAAAAGGAACTACTAACTATAAACAAATATATATATACACCAAACGGACCTACCAACCGAATGTACAACCCTAAGGCAAAGCTTCCAATCAGGCCATTAAACTGTCAACATGCTTCGGTTTGATCCTGTACCTAAGCAAGGTCATATCATGGACGAAGCCACCCTTCCATTTCCCAAAAGTTGGTCTTTCATTCCTGAAGACTGCTCCATTCCGCTGCAACCAAATGTGTCTACAAGCCACAATGAGCACTTCCATGAAAAAAACATGTCCAAAACTTCTTTTGGCTCGAGCAATGGTGGTTTGGATGTCATCAGCAGCCGGCCACTCAATCTGCAAATAATTCCATACACGCTGGCTGAAATTGCAAGTGAAGAAAAGATGCTGCCTATCCTCATAAACTCTCAGCGGACATAGCACACAGCAATAATCCTCAGTGACATTCCAGTGACGGCGCTTCAGCAAGTCCGTAGTGTTAAGTCTATCTCTTAATAGCAACCAGGCAAAAACCCTGAGATTCATTGTACACCTAGACTGCCAAATCCAACTGAAAGCATTCGGCACAACAATATGCGCATGTATGTGATCATAAAATCTTTTAGCAGTATACTTGCCACCCCAGCAAAACGACCACACATCATTATCAGCGTTCAGAGGGTTATCTTGCAAAATCAACTGTAGCTCTCCTAATTCAGCAAATGCTTGCCTGGATAGAGGTAAAGAAAATAGAGAGGAAAGCTCACTAGATGCAGCATAGAACGATGCCGCCGAAATATCTTCATTTATAGCAAAAGAGCATAATCTCGGAAACCGAGCTTTCATAGTTGTAACGGTTCCATTGAGTTTCCAATTATCTGACCAGAACATGAACGTCTCACCTGAGCCGTGCTGCACAAAAGATACCCCTCTGAAATTATCAACCAACTTCATAACATCTCTCCACCAAAAGGAACCTCTCAAATTATCAGCATGGGGAACCTTGTTGGTGTAGTACGCACTCCAAACCAAGTCCACCCAAGGCACATCAACACGATTGTAAAACTTATCCAGAAATTTTATAAGAAGCGAAGCATTCTTCTTCTGAAAGTCAACCACTCCTAAGCCACCCTGCTTTTTCGGCTTACAAATAAGTTCCCAAGCAGCCAACGATTGCCGTGGCGTGTCAGTATTATCTCTCCAAAGACACTGGCGCAAAATTCTGTCCAGTTGCTTAGTCAACCCCGGTGGTAAGCTTAGGGAGCATAAGAAGTGAAGCGGCATGGAGGACAAGGCAGAATTGATCAGCTGCAATCTTGAACCTTGATTCAGAAAACATGAGCTAGATGCCAGCCGACGTTCCAAATTACACACCAAAGGCATAAGGTCCTGTATACTCGGTCTAGAAGTCCCCAAAGGGAGGCCCAAATAAGTGAAAGGCAAACTGCCCACTTGACAGCCAAAATCAGCAGCTAACTGCTCTATCACCTCCTTCTGAACATTTATTGGAATCATGGAAGACTTGTTGTAATTAATTTTCAATCCAGTTGAGAGGGAGAACATATCCAGAGTTTCTTTTAACCTAGCCAACTGTTCACCGTCCGCTGGAACAAATAGGAGTGTATCATCAGCGTACTGTAAAATAGGAAAGTCTCGATCATGGGTGTCAATCGGCAAGCTAAGCAAACCCTGTCCCAATAAATCATTTACCACCACTTGCAGCAGCTCTGAACCAAGCACATAGAGAAGAGGGGACAATGGGTCCCCTTGCCTAACTCCACGCTTACAAATAAACTGTTTTCTAGGGATGCCATTCAGAAGAACAGAAGATGTTCCAGATGACAGAACCTTCCTCACCCAGTCCAGCCATTTCTGGTTAAAACCCATGTGTTCCAGAACCTGAAGAATAGCATCATGCTTAATGGTATCAAAAGCCTTAGCGAAATCTATCTTAAGAATGATGATCGGCTTCTTGGACGCATGACACTGGTATAGATATTCAAAGGACCAAGCAATGCAATCCTGAATAGATCTACCCCTAATAAAACCATACTGGTTCTTATGCACACATTTGAGAATCACATCTTGAAGTCTATTAGCAGCCAGCTTTGTCAAGAACTTCAGACACACATTTGTAAGGGTCTCGTTGTTCCAGGCCTACCATTATACACAACTAACAAAATCTAACTTAAGCGTGTGACCCCTACAAGTTCGATAACAAGTGGACATGACTCGGAAAACTTTCTGATGAATAATCAATAGCTGAACCATGGATGTCCATTGACTCTTATACGAAATATACTCAGTTGAACCTGTTGGCTATTGTACATCATTCCCATTACTCACGATACTGAATTTCACCTGAGATTAGATATTCCGATATTATGTGAATCAATCTTTAATTCACCATATCTTTGTCAACCTCGTTATCTGGCAAGTTTCTTTTTTCTCGTTTCCGTATTTCGATATCCCACATGATACATCATCGGCATGCATTGTCTGCAGAACATATTGCATATCATTCATACCGAGTGGGTCCTAGATGTATCTCTCTTTTTACAAGGAGTAATTTCCCATCTTGGAACATCAAGATTAATACATACCATTGGAATTACCCAGTAGCTACCTTTTTTATCACCCTGTTATGGCGTAATACTTGATAGCACCAAAGCAACACTTCGTGTATGTATAACCTTAATAACCTCATGGTCTAAGGACATGTAAGTACTATAACCTTGTTGTGATGTGTCACTAAGGACAAAAGACACGTAAAGGAATCTCTTAGCATATCAACGAACTGGGACTACCCAGCCATATTGTTTCAACCAACAATATGCTATTCATTGATGTTGACATTAACTATGCCCATGACTAGGAAAACATGGTCATCTAGCAATCAACATATTAGTCTAAAGACAAAACTAGGGTATCTTTATACTATTCATGTTTCTATACGTGCATGTGAGTTTTCCTTTGAATCTCCTATTCGGACAACAATTATAGCATAGAATCATGGATCACAATTATGAATCAGATGTTAATTATCATTGCCTTTTGGGCATACATCCTGATATGCATGATATTTATATGTTTTACACTCCATATTTAAACCCTCTACATCCACTTTAGCCCTCAAATTCAAAGTAAAATCATTGTCTTATAGCAAATTATGGTCAAAATGGACATTTCATATCTTTTATTGTCTCATTGCAGAAAAGTGTGAAAAGGCACTCAAAACATCTACATTTGATCATCAACCAAGGACTAAAAGGAAAAGGCAGTGAAGACATGTGGGCCAACTTGTGAGAGAAGAAAAGAGCAGAAGGGCAAAAGCAGAAAAAGCAACAGGTCATGCCTCCACCGTCCTGCTGTCACTATCGAAGCAGGTGAAGCTAGCCTGCATAAAGGGAGGAGGAAGCTTCGATGCAGCTCACCTCACCACCAAATCTCAACAACCACCAGGGACCAAGAACAGAGAAGAACATGGCTCGAGATCTCCATCACCAAGAAGATTGGTGGCATAGTTCGTGACTGAAGCAAGAAGGACAAGATCATCTTCCTCTGCCTCCAATGCTGCTCCAAGTTCTTCCTCTGAACCTCCTGCTCTTTTGATCTTCACCAACACCCAAGAATAGTCAAGAACAAGTTCCAGCGAGCCAAAGGAAGAATCATCTAGTCCCTAACCTGTTCTGCTCGATTTCTCTCTGAAAACTCTGAAACCTGTTTTTCTGTCAGTGTTAAGTGTAGTGCTTGCAACCTGTTTGTCGAATTGTTCAGAGTTCTAGTATGTTTAGACCTGTTTATGTTCAGTACTTGTGTTGATTTGTTTGTTTGTGTAGACAGTGATGTTTGTTAGTGAATCACCCATGTGTTTGTGTGTGATCTACTTCTGAACCCCCTTTGCCACTGTTCACTGTCTTGTTTTTGTCAGTTACACCAAGTAAAAACACCAAAAACATCTACTTTCTGTCTCCTTTTACTTGTTAAAACCATCACCTTTTATAGATCTAGCTGTGGAGTAAACACAAAGGTTTATACTTTATTCCCTGAGTTCGAACACGACACACCACTAAAACCTACTTCATCAATTTGGCGCCGTTGCCGGGAAATAAATATAAGCAATTGTGCCAATTTTGCAGACTAGGTCACTCTGTTTTGTTAATGTTTTGTTTGAGTTTTATTGCACTGACCCTTGATCAGTTTCTTGGTTGTGACTGTGTGTAGGAAGATATTTTCAGTTCTGTGCAGGTTTTATGCAACAGATTGAAGATTCTCCTCTTGCACCTCTTGATCCAGAAATTGAAAGAACTTTCAGAAGAAGAAAGAGGGCAGCATCTTGTCTTAAGGAAAGTTTGGAGAATTTGAAGAAGATGGGTGATAAAACTCTCAAAGATTTATGGATACCACAGGAGCAGAACCCAGAAAGTGCTTAGCCTGCCATTCAGGCAAACAACTTCGAGTTGAAGCCAGCTTTGATATCTATGGTTCAGCACAATCAGTTTGGAGGCACTGCCCTGGAAAGTCCTCACACACATATCAGAAACTTTCTTCAATACTGCAATACTCTAAGTTCAATGGAGTCCCACATGATTTTATCAAGATGCAGCTTTTCCCATTCTCTCTGAGGGATGGAGCAAAGCACTGGTTTCATGCTATGCCAGAAACACAAAAGGATTCCTGGCCACACCTTATGCAGGCATTCTATGGAAGATACTTTCCTCCAACAAAAGCAGCCGAATTCAGAGATAAAATCACAAGGATCTCTCAGTTTGATGGTGAAAGTGTTTATGATGCATGGCAGAGATTTCAGGGACTGATCAAGTTGTGTCCTAATCATGGTCAAGAACCTTGGCTCATTTTACAAACCTTCTATAAGGGACTGACACAGCAAACCAGAGCTTATGTTGATTCTGCTGCTGGAGGAGGGATAATGAGCAAGACATTAGATGAAGCCACTGAGTTGATCGAAAGGATGGCCTCTCATGATTTCTCATGGACCAATGAAAGGGCATTACACAACCCTCAGCCAGTTATTCTTAGGTCCAACACCAATGAAACAATGGCAGCTCAATTGGAAGCTATAACAAAACAACTGTCAAGCATGATGTCTGACAGTGCATCAGTGGTATCTGCTATAACCACTGGTGGATGCCGAGCTTGTGGAAATTCTGGGCACCAAACACATGAATGCACAAACTTCATGAATGCTGAATCTTCAGTGTCAGAGGTGAATTATGCTCAGAACCAAGGACCTTTTTCAAAGAGCTATAATCCCAGCTGGAGAAACCATCCTAATATGTCCTATAGAAGTGGAAACCATATTGGAAATTCTCAGTCATCAAATGCAGGGTTTAGGCAAAACCTAGGGCATTGACAGAGCAATTACCAGGGAAGTTCAGTTTCTTATGCGCCAACAACACAAGGCAGCCTAGTGAACCCAAGTTCAGAAATGAGAGAATCTTGAAACAGCAACAACTGATGTTCAGTGGAATGCAGGAAACTCTCAAGCACCAGTCAGATGTATTTTTGAGTGGCATTCAACAGTTGACTGCTGGTATGTCCCATTCACCAAATGCAAAATCAGAGGCAAGGCTACCTTCTCAAACTGAAGAAACCCCAAGGGACAATGTGGTGCAATTTCAGCATTAGGTGCAGTGACTACTAGAGGTGGAAAATCTACGGAGGCTATTCTGCCAAAGCCAGTTGCTCCCACATATGTTACCCCAGCTAGAAGACCCTCTGAAGCAGTTGAGAAGCAGACAATAGTGCAACAGCAAGTGCAGACTGAACCAGTGAGCACTTCTCGAAATACAGCACCAGTAGTTGAAAAGCCTGCACCTGAACAAAGAATACCATTTCCAGAAAGATTGGAGAAGAGCAAGGAAGAAAAGCAATATGCCAAGTTCTTAGAAAAGATGAAGGATGTCCAAGTGACAATACCAATTTTGATGTTGTTCTGCATGTGCCAATGTATGCCAATTTTTTTAAAGAACTTCTCACCAAGAAAAGAAGTTTTGAAGAACCAGAGGTGGTCACCATGACTAGGCAATGCAGTGCTATCCTAAGAAATTAGATGATCCAGGAAGTTTTCGTATTCCCTGTCACATTGGTAATAAACAGTTCACTGCACTTTGTGATCTTGGCTCTAGTGTTAGTGTGTTACCACTGTCAGTATGTAAGCTTATGCCACTGGGTAATCTGAAGCAAACACCAATGACACTGCAGCTAGCTGACAGGACCATCAGAAAACCAGCAGGAGTATTGCTTGATGTACCAATAGTTGTTGACAAGTTTGCATACCCTGTGGATTTTGTGGTTCTTGAAATGGAAGATACTTCTGAAACTGTGATTTTAGGCAGAGCTTTTCTGGCGACAGCTGGTGCAGTGATAGATGTCAGAGGTTCTAAATTGAAACTGCAGTTTGGAGAAGAAGAAATCATATTTGACATGAAGCATGCAACTCATCTACCATCAGACCAAGCTCACTGCCATTCAATTGATGTGATGCAGGAACTTGTTAGCTGTTCTTATGAGAAAACTGGCAACAATCTTGAATTTGATTCAGAAGTTCTTGAGCAAGTTGGACCAACTTGTATTGCTGAAGCTTTTCATCTTGAAGCAATTTATGAAGATGAGCTGGATAGAATGGTTGAACTACCTGACAGCAATAAGGATCAAGAGCCTGAATTAAAACGTTTGCCTGATCATGTTACCTATAGATTCCTAGAACCAAACAACAGATGTCCTGTGATTGTTAGTTTAGAACTAGATGAAGAACAGACAGAAAAATTGTTGACAGTTCTGAGAAAAATAGAAGAATTCTGGGCTATTCAATTGAAGACATGATTGGTATCAGTCCATCCATTTGCACACACAGAATTCACTTAGAAGAGGACAGTGTACCATCAAGAGATCATCAGAGAGGATTGAATCCTCAAATGCAAGAAGTTGCTAAAAAGGAAGTTCTGAAACTTCTTGGTGCTGACATTATATATCCCATCTCAGACAGTGAGTGGGTTAGTCCTATCCATATTGTGCCCAAAAAAGGTGGAATGACTTTGGAAACTTCAATGCTGGTGAAGAAATTCCTACTAGAAAAGTTACTGGATGGAGATTAGTCACAGATTTCAGAAAGCTAAATAAGGCAACAAGAAAGGATCATTTTCCTTTGCCATTTATTGATCAGATGCTTGAGCGTTTGGCTGGCCACAAATATTTTTGCTATCTGGATGGTTACTCAGGATTTTTGCAAATTCCAATACACCCTGTGGATCAAGATAAAACCACTTTTACTTGTCCATATGGCACTTTTACATATAAAAGGCTACAATTTGGCCTGTGCAATGCCCCTGGTACTTTTCAGAGATGCATGATTGCAATTTTCTCAGATCAGATTGAAAAGATCATGGAAGTTTTCATGGATGATTTCACAGTTTATGGTGGCAGTATTCAGGAGTGTTTGAAAAATCTGGAAACAGTATTGCAAAGATGCTCAGAGAATAACCTGGTGCTCAATTGGGAAAAATGTCATTTTCTTGTCAGAGAAGGCATAGTCCTGGGACATTTGGTTTCTGAAAGAGGAATATAAGTTGACAAGGCAAAAGTTGATGTGATTTCGGAACTGCCACATCCAGTGAATGTGAAGGGAATTCAGAGCTTTCTTGGGCATGCTGGGTTCTACAGAAGATTCATCAAAGATTTTTCCAAGATTGCCAAGCCTTTGACTCAGTTACTGAATCATGACGTTCCTTTCATATTCGATGCAGACTGCAAAAAGGCATTTGCTAAGTTGAAAGAAGCCTTGATAACTGCACCTGTAGTAGAGCCACCAGACTGGAAATTGCCATTTGAATTGATGTGTGATGCTAGCGACTTTGCAGTAGGAGCAGTTCTTGGTCAGAAAAAGGGCATAGCTCTTCATGTGATTTACTATGCCAGCAAAACACTTGATGATGCTCAGATAAATTACACAACCACTGAAAAGGAACTCCTAGTTGTGGTCTATGCCTTTGATAAGTTCAGACCATACCTAGTGGGAAATAAGTGTATTGTATACACAGACCATGCAGCAATAAAACACTTGATGAATAAGAAGGATGCTAAACCGAGGTTAATTAGATGGATTCTTTTTCTTCAGGAGTTTGATATTCAGATCAAAGACAAATCAGGTTCAGAAAATTTAGTTCCTGACCACTTGTCACGAATTACAGAGTACAATTCAGACAACAACAAGATAAATGACAGCTTGCCAGGAGAACAACTGATGCAGATAACACAGTCAGATAAGCAAACTCCATGGTATGCAGATCTGGTGAACTACTTGGCATGTGGAATTGATCCACCTGATATGACTTACCAGCAGAAGAAGAAATTCAAAAATGATGCCAAACATTTCTACTGGCATGAACCACACTTGTACAAGCATTGCATGGATGGTATCATCAGAAAATGTGTTGCTGACTCTGAAGTCTCTCAAGTAATCCATCACTGTCATTCCTCTCCTTATGGTGGTCATGCAGGCAGCTCCAAGACTCAAGCAAAAGTTTTGCAAGCTGGTTTCTATTGGCCAACCATGTTCAGAGACATATACAACTATGTGAAAAGTTGTGATCCTTGTCAGAGAGTGGAAAAATTGGCAAGAGACATGAGATGCCACATAAAGGAATTCTGGAAGTTGAGCTATTTGATGTTTGGGGAGTTGATTATGTTGGACCTCTGCCTTTTTCAAATGGTTTCAAGCACATTTTAGTTGCAATTGATTATGTCTCGAAATGGGTTGAAGCAATTCCAACAGTCAATGCAGATGCAAAATCAGTTTGTAAGCTATTCAAGCAAGTGATTTTTCCCAGGTTTGGAATACCAAGAATAGTGATCAGTGATGGAGGAAAACATTTCAACAATGCTCAGCTTGAAAATTTGTTTGCCAAATATGGAGTCCACAGTCAAGAGTTACAACACCTTACCATCCTCAGGCAAATGGACAAGTTGAACTTTCTAACAGAGAAATCAAACACATTCTGGAGAAGGTAGTATCAAGCACAAGAACAGATTGGTCTGCCAAGTTACCAGAGACATTGTGGGCCTACAGAACAGCTTTTAAAACTCCAATTGGGATGTCTCCTTTCAGACTTGTGTATGGCAAGGCATGCCATCTGCCAGTGGAGCTAGAACACAAAGCAGACTGGGCAATTCGCAAACTGAACCTTGACTTGAACCTGGCTGGAAAGCACAAAAACTTCAACTGTGTGAGCTTGATGAGCTGAGACAAGATGCTTATGAAAGCTCCAGAATTTACAAGGAGAAAACCAAGAAGATCCATGACAAACATATTCTCATGAGAGAATTTCATCCTGGTGAGAGGGTGCTAGTTTATGATTCTCAATTTCACCTCTTTCCAGGAAAGTTTAAGTCAAGATGATATGGTCCTTGTACTATGAGAAGGATTTTGAACAGTGGAGCTGTGGAAATTCAGAGTCAGTCTCAAGGCTGATTTACAGTCATGGTCAGAGGCTTAGAAATATCTACCAGGTGACTCCATGATCATTGATGAAGTGGAAATGGACATTGAGGAAGGAGTGGCTGAGCCAGCTCCTCCTATAGCTTGATGGAAGAAAGGGTCAAGCTAATGACCATAAACAAGCGCTTCTCAGGAGGCAACCAGAGACTAATAATGTTATTTTTTTCCTTTTTCTTTCTGTATTTTTATTTCAGGTTAATAAGTTATGAGAAGAGCAGAGCAGAGGAATCACTAGGATGATGCAGATTACATTCAGATCACTGCAGTTCCATCAGGTGAAAATGTTCCAACTTGAAAATTTACCTGCTTGTTTACTGAAAAAATGTACTACTTTACATTTCTCATCATCATGTTATTTCTGTGAGGTTAAAAGATTTTGTGACATGTATGAAGATTTGCGTGGTGATTTATCTACTTTATATAAGTTTGCATGTAACTATAAATCTTGTTCAGGTTTTGTTTATGAGATATACTAGTTAAGCCATTAAAATTTAATCTCAGTCAGGAATTTCTTTGGTTTCTCCATTTAAAATATTTGAATTTCTAAGATGCTCCAGTTTGTGTCAGAAGCTAAATTCTATGATCCTCTTGGCAGCCTTCTTTTACAGACATTTTTTGCATTAGCCAGTCATGATCTTGGGATCGGTGACAGGTGAAGCACTAACTTTTCTGCATGTTTACAATTCTGTCATTTTACCTTAACTAACATTGTTTGCATTAGCATGCCATGATCCTGGGATCGGTGGCATGTGAAGCACTAACTGGAACAAGTTTTTGCAGAAGTCCCTTTAAAGGATGAAGCATCATAATTTTGAGCATTAGCATACTATGATCTCGGGATCTGTAGTATGTGAAGCACTAATTGAAATTAACTAAACAACATTTGCATACTAAGTTCTGCATAAGCATTAGCATGCCATGATCTAGGGATCGGTGGCATGTGAAGCAGTGACCCTGCATTCATGTTTACTTCTCATATCTGCATTTAGGCTTACAGTTGGATCATTTATCTTTAACTCTGATTTCAAACTGAGCATCCTACCAATTCAATGTTTTTAAATCTAGAAACTCTTGAAGGTCCTATTGAAATTACTTTCTGAAGCTATCTAATATAATTCATAAATTTGAAATCTGGCAATGACTTATATCTACATGAATCTTTATATCCTCTAGAACTATCACTGTTCATGTTCAGATATTGTTTTTTATCAGTTCAGTACCTTTACTTGAGGACAAGCAAAGATTCAAGTCTGGGGGTTTGATATGCATGATATTTGTATGTTTTACACTCCATATTTAAACCCTCTACATCCACTTTAGCCCTCAAATTCAAAGTAAAATCATTTTCTTATAACAAATTATGGTCAAAATGGACATTTCATATCTTTTATTGTCTCATTGCAGAAAAGTGCGAAAAGGCACTCAAAACATCTACATTTGATCATCAACCAAGGACTAAAAGGAAAGGCAGTGAAGACATGTGGACCAACTTGTGAGAGAAGAAAAGAAGCAGAAGGGCAAAAGCAGAAAAAGCAACAGGTCATGCCTCCACCGTGCTGCTGTCACTATCGGAGCAGGTGAAGCTAGCCTGCATAAAGGGAGGAGGAAGCTTCGATGCAGCTCACCTCACCCACTACTAGGGAAAAGCCTATAGATGCAAGGCAGTTACTGACAGGCAAAAAACCCGTGCGTCAGTGCTATGTAGCACTGACGTGCGGAACAAACGCGCGTCAGTAGTGCCCCGATACCGCTGACGCACGACCTAAAGTGCGCGTCAGTGGTAAGTGGGTCCCACAGCGGTAGCCGGGGGAGGCGTACCTCTGACGCGCGGAATTGCCATGCGTCAGTGGTGTCCAGGATACCACTGACGCACGCACTAACCTGCCCGTCAGTGGTACGCCTCCCCTGGCTACCGCTGCGGGACCCACTTACCACTGACGCGCGACGTTTTCATGCGCCTGGGTTGTTATACTTACCACTGACGCGCATGAGTGCCGCACGTCAGTGGTTACCTGGCATTTTATACAGCCCGACCAGCCACCTACCACTTCCTTCATTGCACTTCACTTCCCCCACTTCTCACTAGCTCGAACCTCCTCCTTTAATGGCTCATTCCCCCATCTCCTCCCCCCTTTTTTACCGACAAAAGCTACATAATTTGATAGATCTAACCCAATCTCCCCTCCCACATCAAGATCTACCAAAAAAATCCACCCACACCTTTGTGTGGATCTAGATCTACAACACTCCTCTCCAAAACTACCCATTCTCCTCCCACATCCTATCTATCAATCTCCGTCGCCTCGGTTCTCTTGTGGCGTGTGCTTATCGTAGCTAAGGTGACTAAAAAAGGATGAAAGCAATCGCGATGCAAATTTATATGTGAAAATTTAAAATTTGTGAAACTTTTATGGACATGTGTGCGGGAGAGATGATGTGCAATTTTCCCGGATGCATGATGCATATATGTAAACTTGTATTGTGTATGAAATGAAAATGAGTTGCCAAAGTTTTGCCGAAATGTTGATTCATTTCCGTTGCGGCAAATTTTGGCACACTCCGCTTGGTCCTATTTGTAGGAAGGTCATGCTGAAATTTTTCACCGATATATATGCATGCATGGTCCTAATAATTAATTGTCTTTTGTTGTACACCGTGCAGACGACAATATGGTCATTATGAGTGAAATGGTGGTGGATAGATATTTGAAACGCGCGACAGAAGACATGTTTCGAAATAAACTGAAAGAGATATTGTGTCCGTGTCGAAAATGCAACTTACAGGAATGGCTCGGTCCCTTTTTCGGAAAATTGCAAGGTGGATAGATGATGAAGATGATGAAATCCCTGAGGCAACGGCAGCAGGACATGATCAGCAGGAATGTCATGACGACGGGCAAGAAGGTGAAGAGCCTCCCGCACATGATGGTGGAGAAGACGATGACGATCATGTTGAAGAACATGTAACGTCAGACGAGGACACGCAGACGCCTCTAACTTCAGTCGTGCGGGACCCTCATGTTCAAGAACTGCTTCTTAAGAAGATGACTACCTCCAGAGGTGCTGCTAAAGAGCAATCTAAGCTGGCGCAACTAGAGATAGACTCGAATACTCCTTTGTATGCTGGTTGCGAGGACTCCCGGTTGAAAGTTGCGCTCGATGTTCTACAGATGAAGGCAAAATACAATTTGAGCGATGTAAGCGTCAAGGCTAGTATGCAAAACTGGCATAGTATCCTTCCCCAGGACAACAAGTGTCCAAAGAGTCTAAATGAGGCCAAGAAAGTCGTGTGCCCCTTTGATCTACCGCACGTAAAATACCACGTGTGCATCAATGATTGCTACATTTATCGGCAAGAGGACACGAGAAGACCACATGTCCAGTGTGCAACGCTGATCGGTATAAGAAAGGCCGAAAGAAAGCTCCTCGCAAGGTTGTGTGGTATTTTCCGCTCATTCCCCATCTGCAGCGGTATTTCACGAACCGAAAGGAGGCAAGGCTCATGCGATGGCATGTGGACAAAAAGAAGGCAGTGCTGAAAGATCCAAACCGGACCGTCGACAAGATGAAACGGCTGACACACCCTTTGGATGCAGCATAGTGGAAAGAATTAGACGGTGAATACAAAAGCTTCGCCGCAGACCCAAGGAACATCAGGTTGGGTGTGAGCACTGACGGGATCAATCCGTTTGACAACCAGAGCAGCACGCATAGCACCTGGCCCGTGTTTATGTGGATATACAACCTCCCCCCGGTTGTGCATGAAAAGGAAGTATATACACATGAGCATGCTAATTCAAGGGCCGAAACAACCAGGCATCGACATCAACATGTATCTGAAGCTGCTGAAAGATGAGCTAGACACGTTATGGGCCGAGGAAGGGGTCAGGACATGGGACGCCGTCGCGAAAGAATATTTCCCTATGAGAGCCGCCCTGCTCTGTACGGTGCACGACTTGCCCAGCTACGGATATGTCGCAGCCCAAGTGACCCACGGGCATAACGGATGTGTGAGGTGCATGGATGATCCGACGTTTGTCCAGCTTCCGAGAGATACCGGGTCTTCGAAAACTGTGTACATGGGGCATCGAAGGTGGCTACACAAGGATGACGCATGGAGAAGGCGTGGAGACCTTTCAACGGAAAAGATGAGCTCCGGGACAAACCACATACGAGGTGCGAAAAGAAATCTACGAGTTACTGAATGGTTGGGAATAGTGCCCAGCGCCGGGAAAGAAGCAAAAGGCACCAAAACCGCTCCTGGATGTATGGAAAACAAAGTGTCCGTTCTAGGACTTGTGCTGGAAAATCCTCGGTACGCCTCATTGCCTTGATCTAATGCATATCACGAAGAATGTGTTCGAGGCTTTGTTTGGCACTCTGCTCAACATGCCGGAGAGAACCAAAGATGGGCCGAAAGCAAGAGGCGACCTGATATATCTGGATATCAGGAAAGAGCTTTAGGGGGATGCCCGAATAATGGGGATGACCAGTCGGATGAGGAGATGGATGGTCACAAAGCCAAAAGGGTTAAGAGGAATGAATATTACTGCCCCCTCCTGCTTCACTCTCAGTCCAAACGGGATCGAACAATTGATCAAGTGCTTCTAGGAGTCAAAGTGCCTTTGGGTTACTCGGGGCTTATAAGCAAATATCTAGACCCGAAGAAACAAAGATTCAGCGGGATGAAGTCTCATGATTGTTATGTGATGATGACGCAGATATTTCCGGTTGCGATCAGAGGGATAATGGACAAGCACGTCCGTGAAACCCTTTTTGGCCTCTGCAACTTCTTCAACGTGATCTCTTGAAAGTCGATCACCGTGAAGCAACTCTCAAGGGTGGAGGAAGAGATCGTTGTGATATTGTGCGAGCTTGAGATTTACTTCCTGCCCGCGTTCTTTGACATTTGTGTGCATCTGTTGGTCCATATCGTGAATTTTAAATGCTTTAGTGGTTTTTAAAATGATTTAGTGGTTTTTAAAATGCTTTAGTGATTTTTAAATGCTTAAGTGGTTTTTAAATACTTAGTGAATTTTAAATGCTTAAGTGAAATTTACTTATATTTGTTTTACTGACTATGAGGTTTTATTGTTAGCGCGGACATGGCTAACAATGAAGAGGTCGGGGGTTCAGGGCTAGTAGGAGAGGCCGGGGGTTCACTGCAAGGAGGCGACGCCGAGTATGATCCTTTAATGGAGCACTACATGTCGATGCAAGGGGATTGCACTGAGGACGACATGGAGATGCCAAGGAAGCGTACTGAGCGGGAGGATGCTGAGGTAATTAAGGGGACCGACGATGATGGCACTTATAGCACTGACCCCAGGGATGGCAACGAGACCACTACGAGTGGCGCCGGGGATGGTCACGAGACCACTGATGGTAGCAATGCCAAGCGTCGCCGAAAGGAGAGAAAACCAAACAAGCTCCCCACCACCAGATCCACATTTACGGAAGTGGACCCAAGTGATGTGCCTACGCTGCCGCGTAAACTTGCAGGTGGGTTCGGCAACAACTGCGCCTGCATCCGTCGAGACATTGCCAAGATCTACGACCAGAACATAAGGGACAAAGACCATGAAGAACTGGCGGGGCTCCTTCTTCAGAAGCTGCACACACGATACAAGTTCCCCCAGACGTACGCTAACTTGAAGCTCACAAATCCGGTAAACTCATACGCCCTCGACAGGATGAGCAGAGCTCTGAGCACTTGGAAAAATAGGGTGAGGACCTTGATTGATGATGGTGCCAGTTTCGAAGACATCAACCGCAACTTTCCCACCATTAAGCAAGAGGATTTAAATCTCTTCATTGAGATGGAAAAACAGCCTTCGAAGGTGCAGCGGAGGCAGTGGGGGGAGGATATGCGGGAGAAGAACTTAGGTGACCACAATCTCGGAAGCAGTGGTTACCTCGGCAAACAACAATTTGGGACAAGCAGGACGAAGAGTATAAAGAAAAGAAGAAAGAAAACCCCTACACGAAGTTCACCGACCCGCTGGCAAAACGATTTATCAGGTCCCAATACAACGAATATCCCAATAACGGGAAACTTCTTTTAAACAAGAAGGTCAAGGATCTCCATGACCGTTATCTGGTAAGGAAGTTTACCAGCTGAATTAGCTTCTATTCAATTCGATTAAATGATAGTAGCAACATTTCTAAATGGTTCACGTTCCTTCTGCAGGAGGAACAAGAACTTGCGTGAACCCATGCCTCATCCCAGGAGTCGTCGGCGGTGAAGGCCCCTTGGGACAACCCTTTGAACAGGGCGCTGAACAGGGTAAAGGAGGTGTCGGTGTCACGTAAGCCTCATCGTGGGTGTGTGATCGGCGCTGGCGTCGGTAGGAAATATTCGGACTATTTCCCAGAGGACAAGGAGGCGCGAAAGGAGAGAAGGAGGCTTGAGAGGGATAATACCCAAAGGGAAATAGTCCAAGATGAAGTGGCAAAGCAGATCCAATCCCTCCTTCCTTCCATCACGCAGTCGGTCATAAATTGGTTTGACGATGGCCAACAAGGGAGTGGCCCGATTCTTGCCAGCTTAGGCGCCAGCAATTCGAATAACCAGGCGCCGTTGCAAGTCCCGCAGAACCCTAATCCAATCTTGGTGGATGCGTCAGCCCCAAACAATGCACAACATGCGCCGGCCGCCAACGATGCACAAGATATGCCGGCTGCAAACAGTGCACAACATACGCCGGCCGCCAACATTGTACATGTTAGGGAGGATTCACCGGCCTTCACCGCGCCTCGCAGCAGCCCTTCCGTCGTCTCTTGCATGCCGACGGCTGCCCACGGTCTGTTGACGTTAGATGAGATCAACGCCCTCTTGGTAAATAAGCGGCCTCTCTAACTAGTTATTATTACTTTATCCTTCGCGGCCTCTCTAACGCCTTGCGTACGTGTTCTCGCAGGACGACGAGGGTAATGCACATTGCTGCTTTATTTGAACAACGAGTTCAAAGACGTGGCTAAAGGAGTCATCGTGGCACCACTCAACCGCATCTTCCACTGTGGAACTATGCCCGAGAACATGGCTCGGGTTACACTTCATCGGGTGTTACCGGGTTGCGCTAATTTGGATCCTCCGACTCAACCCCCCGAAACCGATAAAGAATTGAACCTCGGGGAATCCTTGATTATGCCCATGCTATGACCAAAGCATTGATTCGTGTGGACCCCGCTATCAACACCCCATAGCCAACAGCGGTCGGGTTGGCGCCAGAACAAGACAAGACCACTCCATCTACTGAGCACGCGGAAGATCCAGGTTTTTTTTTTGAATGATGATGACAACGACTTCCTCAATGAATTCTGCTATGACCAAGACATGGGTCCTCTTGATCTTATCAACCGTGATCCCGATACTCCCGCGGCTGATCTCTGAGATAAATCTCAGTGCTCGAAGCGTCTATTCGCTTCTCAGGAAAAGCCTGAAGCGCCCGCCTTCTTCACCCAGGATCAAACAGCTACACAAGTTGTTCTCAGCCAGGGCAAACTCCATGAGGGTATCAAAGACGCGCTAGCATCTCCTGCGGTCGAGAAGAAGCAACCGAAACCACGGAAAAGATATGACAAGAAACATATCGATGCCTCCAGCCAGCCGGCGCCTACGAATCTGTCGGCTCCTACGAAGCCGTCGGCGCCTATGAAGCCACTGACCCACTATATGACAAGGTAAAAGTCCAGAACTGGCATAAAATACATGAATTGACTAAACCGATTCTGCCGCCGGAAGCCCGGGCGATCCTATATGGGGATATGAAGAGCCTACATGAGGGTGTCCTGTATTTGGAGACAAGTTACATCCGAATGCGAAATCCACCATACCCACTCTTCATGGGAAAGGTGCCACAAGGCATGGGCTTTGTCGAAACTTACCCTGGGGACGTGTTCTTCATCAGATTTGATGAGATCTTTGACCTCTACCACATGAAACGGCTCCCGACAGTTATGGTCCGCCTAGTTGCTCTCAATTTGGTGCACCAGCTCAAGAATGAGAATTCCGGAGCTTGGTGATGGCCCTTCACGTAGTTACCTGCGTGAAAAGTAAATGGGTTAGGTTGAGACTCCAAGTGCAGAGTGTGTAGTAAGTGGAAGACGTGTTTTCCCCACGAGGGGTGACTCGAGGGTTTAATATCGAACTCTCGGGGAATCAGTAGTGAAGATTTATCTTTCCTATCCTTCTTTTGGTTACCTACAAAACAAAGTAAATGTTTTGGTCCTCAACCTCACCTAGTGGTTGTCAAGCACAAGGTGTGAGAATGATATCAAGATAATATGCAATGCAAACAAGAAATAAATATGCAATGGTGGTAAATAAATATGCAAGGATGGTGGTAGCAATGATAAATGATATTTTTGGGTTTTATATGATGAATGCAAGATGTAAAAGTGTTTTTGTATTTTCGGATTTTTAAATGGCAGAAAATGGAAAAGTGGTAAAAGTGGTTGGAAAGGTGTTTCTTATGATTAAAAATGGACCGGGGTTCATGGTTTCACAAATGCACTCTCTCTTTAATAAAGTGGTAGACAATGGAACACTAGAGTTGACATATGAGATTGCAACACAACAGTTTAATGACAAGTTATAATTATATGGGCATCACGTCCTAACATAGAGACCTTTTGGTTATTAGTCTCTCTTATACTCCACCAAGATGCGAACTAAATCATAACACCTCAGTAATTAAGATAACTCAGAGTATAGCAATAAGTATCATGACATGAAGTTAAAATAAGAACATGCTAGATCTAGTCATGGAGTAGTGGCAATGGTCACACCCACATCTCCGGTAGCATGGTATTTCTTTTTATCCCTAGTGAGGCAACAAAGTAAGGTAAAACCCAAGTGGATCGCAGAACTTTCTCTCACGTTCACTGCACTAGCCACCCCCCGTTACTCCAACTAATGCACACGTTCCCCCTCACACGCTCTCATAAACATGCTTGATCATGACAAGTAAATAAGAACGGGGTACATAATATGCATCTACTTTCATAACTGAAACAAAACCATTGCAATCTCAAACATATATTAACTCATAAAAAGATCCACCACAAAGGTATTACATAGATGACCGTAATCATGTTCAGCAGCTCATACGGTACTAATTAGTGAAGCTCAAGAGAGAGAGATACATAAGTTACTTCCACAAACCCATAGTCCAGAGGTGGACTACTCCCTCTTCATCATGGAGACGGTGGAGAAGTCGTTGGAGAAGATGGAGACCACGCCGGCAGCGCCCCGCCGGAGTTTTCCCCCTCCAATCTGCAACTCCAGGTCTCTGTTTCGGTGTTTCTGTGTTTCTGCGGCGCTCCTTCCAGAGAACGTCGGGGGACTATTTTTATAGGCGGTTTTAGGTCAAAACGGAGTCGGTGGAGGAAAGATCGACGGCAACGGAGCTCCGAGGCCAAAAGGGGGGTCCCACGCGGCCAGGTACATGGCCGCGTGGGCCCACTCATCTGGGCCCTCGGGCCTCCGCTTGTTTGCTTCCTTCGCTCCCACGCTTTGTTCCTTCCAAAAACTGATGCTCGTAAATTTCCAGGTCATTTGGACGTCGTTTGGGTCCCTGAAACATTAAAATATAGAAATAGGGTTTTCTGCCTGTGCAGGGTTAATTCCATAAAAATAGGAAACATATCAAATATTCCCAAAATCATTATAAAACAGTGATATAACCCTTATATGATGCAAATATGACTGGAATATAAGTAAAATAATGCAAAGTTCATGTATGCATTTTACATGCATCAACATCCCCAAGCTTAACCTATACTCGTCCTCGAGTATGAAGGTGATAAAACTAACATGGACTTTGCAATTTAATACTAACAATGGATATCAAAGATGATTACTATTGCTACATAGAGTCAAATGATTCATTCTTAAAAGGAGTAGCAATATGCAAGATAGTTTATGAAGTGATATCAAGTATTCAATGCAAGGATGTTCAATGATAATTCACAAAGTGTAACATAAGAGAAGTACTATGGACCACATGTATGCATAATGAAAAGTAAGAACATCCTATAATGGTCATAGAGTATTGATGAAAATCTGAATATAAAAGGTGGACACTTTGGAAAGATATATATGAGTAGAGGTAAAGCATGAATAAATTTCATCTAACTTCTGAACTTCTCTACTTAAGTTAATGATTGTAATGTGGTAATCCTTGGTGTCAAGCTCTCATTCCCCTATCATAGCATCTTGAATGATTAAGTTTAAAGTGAAAGCAAATACGAGTAGTGTGCTTGACAAAGTACAGGTTGAAAGTCTCATGCCCCTTGAATACAAGTACCTACTCCATGTGTTACTCAACTTGGAAACAAAGCAAGTTCAAGTTAAATATCATTGTAAGTAATAATAGTATCATTAAGAGCGTCAACTGGGGTACCTCTTGTCCCAGGATATGGAACAAGCCCATATCAAAATGACAAGACAAACAAACACAATGAACAATCTCAACACCCTTTTTATTTACCATTAGATAGCTTTTTATTGTAAGGTGTATCACAGAAGGTTCACCATAGCATGTAAGTAAATTTCCACCATGAATGATGCATGGCTTAGATTAGCGGCCCAGGCGTCTCTCTAACCATTTATACAAACTCATTTAAACTCACTTCATTTCCACATTTATTTCACCCATGGTAAGCATCCATAAACAAAAGTACATGATATCAACTAAATGAGATGAAGTGCATGTTGAAAGCTTGCCATGTGACAGCACATATGAGCTAACTCTCAACCAAAGACATTTGTCAAGCCACAACATCATAATTTTAATCACAATGGGTCATATTTTATTTATGCAATAAAAGTAAAGTGTGCATCAAGTTCGAGAGAGCTCTATAACCAACTTTTCCCATAACAATCAACAACATAAGCATTTTCATTCAGAGGTATAGATAACACAAATATCATGATAAACATACTCGGAATAGCATAAAGCTAATAGGTAGATATGGTGGACTCACTGGAAAAACTTTGGTTGAAGGTGTTGGAAACAAGTTTTTGCTTGTTGGAATTTTTGGGCTAGCAAGAGGGAGAAAGTTGACCATCTAAATGCATGCATGAGTGTCCATAGAACTAACTAATCCATGTTAAACAAGGTAAAATAACATTCAGCATCAAAACATGAATAAAAGATAGCTCTTGATAAAATACTTGCAAATTATTACTCATTAACAAGCTCATGAATCATGCAACTATATGTATCTTTTAAAATAACTCAACATCCCTTTTCCCAATCTTATAATAGCATCCAACATAATTCAACCCAAATTTCCAGTAGCTCTCTCATATATAAATGATAGTGTGGTGGTCTCACAAAATAAAAATCAAACCTAAACAAACAAAAAGACGCTCCAAGTTTATGCGATAAAGTGTTTCGATCGAAAAACAGAAGTTAGACGTGTGCAAACCGAGAGTGTGTAGGTCCAGTGGGGTTGTCTTCACATCCCCAAGCTTATGGTCTTCACCATCCTTGGATAGCTCTTGGTGCATCTCCTCTAATCCCTGTGAAAAAACTTCAAAACACCGTTTCTCCCATTTCTTTTCTGTGGGGCACATTAGTAGTGATAAACAAATAGATTTCTTGCTGCATATAATCCTTGAACAAAAATTCATATGAATGTCCAGAAAGTGTATAATGTTGTATGCCTACTCATAAACTCAATTGGATCAAAAAGATTCAAGTTAAAAGTTCTAAGCATGCATCAAACAAAATGGGACAGAATCTGTCCAGAAAAACAGCAGCAGCTAAACGTATTTTTCTACCCTACTTAACTTTGTCGGAAAATTCCGAAAAATTCATGCATACAGAGGATGAAAGTTGCAACTACAGTTCAAATATGAGCTCATTCGGAGTTACAGAATAAGAATTAAAAATCATACCGTGCACAGATTCGTGCAGGAATAAAATCTCCGAACGCTATAAGCAACTTTTTCAACCAAAATGAGTAAAACTTGGCACTTTATTAAAAATTCCAGAAACTAAACTAAACACTAAGTCTCTTGTTACAGCAAGAGGACACAAAGAAAATCAAAAATAAAAACAACCGGGTTGCCTCCCGTAAAGCGCTTTCTTTATAGCCATATAGCTAGGCTTCTTACTTGATGTTTATAGTGGACGAAGCTCATGAGGGAGCTTGAACTTTGATGTGTCCCTCTTCCTTGGAAAGTGTTCATGCATAATACCAGGATCCCATGGTGTTCTCAAACCAATCAAAATAATAGTCAAGTTGAACCCTAGTTGAGAGAAAAACAAAACACAAAAGTAATAACAACGAAGTCTAACTTTCTTTCTATGCATTGGCATTTTGTATATGAATGAATCACCATAAATAGAAGTTTCCCAATGCATATTAACAATATTTACTTGCAGCATATCATTATTAGTAACATAAAGAGGGTTCTTATCACCTCCTCTTTCATAATAGTTGCAAGTAGTAGAAATAAATTCAACCATATAACCACAAGAATCATTCAACTTAGATAATTTAGGCACATAAAGAGGATTATTAAATTTATTATGGAATTCATTAGCATGCTTCCCTCTTTCAAAATAGTTAATAAGATCAATATCAAGTTTACTATCATGATTGCAACAAAGATTTGGAACTAAAGATAGTTGCAAATCACATAAGTATTTCTCAACATAAGCAAATTTCTCCTCTATGGTGTGATTAGGAGAGTTAAAAAACAAAGTAGGACTCTCATGAGTAAGAGCACTATCACAAACAGCAAGTATATCATTTTTATCCTCGCATAAATTAGTAACAACTAAACATGGAGGATTATCAATAAGCATAGGACCATCATCTAAAGCATTATCATATAGCATATTTAAGCAACACTCCTCATTATCATCCATAAGTTCACTAGTAGTATTATTAAAAAGTAAAGGAGCATTATTAGTTTCATCGTAATAGCATGGGTTATCATATAGGACCATAGAATTTTCAGTTTCACACTCATCATAACATGGGTTCTCATAAATAACAAAAGATTTTTGAGTTTGAGTGCTACTATCAAATGTCGATGGTGAAGATGGGAGATCCAACTCTTCCCCAAGCTTAGGTTGGAACACATCCATTTCAATCTCCTCTTCACATACTTCCACTTCCAAGCTTATGTTTTCATCATCCTCTTGGGGTTGCACGGGCATCCCCAAGCTTAGGTTCTTATCCTCCTCTTCCTGCAAAATGTTAGTGCTTTCCGTGGCAGCAAGAATTCTTTCTTTAACATAAAAATTATCACTAAATTCCTTTTTGCAAATTTGGAGAATAATAGAAACTTGCCCTTTCATTTCACGAGCTACATGACTGGTTGCAAGAAATTTATGAAGAAGAGAGTCTATCTCATGGGCTCCAACATAAGCAATATATTTCTCAACTTGTTCTATATCAAGGGCATAAACATTCATCTTCACGATAACAAGCAATTATAGGATCAGTTTTATATCAAGGGCATAAACATTCATCTTCACAATAACAAGCAATTATAGGATCACTATTATATTTGCATTGATAGTGGGAATGTTTAACAACTCTTCTATTGCAACAAGTTATACCATGTAACTCACAAAACTGATTAGCTATTTTGTGAAGAGCTTTAAGCAATTTACCCACTCTATTTCCCTCTTTGGTTGATTGATATTCAGAGTAGGCGCCATACTTTTTAAAATAATCATTACCCATAGACATTCCAGAAAGTTTCTCCATAGCTTATCATACATATTAAAAACAACACTAGTTTTTATGGGTTTTAATTTTTTAAATGAAAACTGAAAATAAAAATGCAAACCGAAATATAAATATGATATGCAAGACAATAACAAAACAAAATAAAATGCTTTGAAGGTAAAGATGGATAAGATGATGCTCACGTAGGTGCAACCTCCCCAAGCTTAGGTGTTAGCACAAGTTGGTGATGAAGTTGACTTGGTGAGATATCCTTGGATAAACCCGGCGCCAGAAAACAGAACTAGTGCAGGGGACCCTTGGATAAACCTTTCAGCAATGATTCCCCGGCAACGGCGTCAGAAAACAGTCTTAATGGCCCTTCACGTAGTTACCTGCGTGAAAAGTAAATGGGTTAGGTTGAGACTCCAAGTGCAGAGTGTGTAGTAAGTGGAATACGTGTTTTCCCCACGAGGGGTGACTCGAGGGTTTAATATCGAACTCTCGGGAATCAGTAGTGAAGATTTATCTTTCCTATCCTTGTTTTGGTTACCTACAAAACAAAGTAAATGTTTTGGTCCTCAACCTCACCTAGTGGTTGTCAAGCACAAGGTGTGAGAATGATATCAAGATAATATGCAATGCAAACAAAAAATAAATATGCAATGGTGGTAAATAAATATGCAAGGATGGTTGTCGTGGGGTAGATAACACGGCAGATGCTACCTTGGGGTAGCTTGAGATGATGGGCAAGGCGACTCTGGTATCTGGGAGATTGTTTAGCATTGCAGGGACAAAGGGTTTACCCAGGTTCGGCCTCTCCATTGGAGATAAAGACCTACTTCCTGCTATCTTGTTATTGATCTCAATCTCGATAACCCGGCTACAACAATAGAGCCAGATCTCGATCTAGGTTACAAGGTTCGTGAGTTTCTCTCGATGGTTCTCTCGCCTAAGCTTGGATCGTCCAGGTTCTATCTAACTAGGGCACAGGGACCAGTTTATATAGATGACCGGGTCTCCTGGCGCTTTACAAGATGAATCCGGGTTCTACCCAGACTCGGAGTCCTACTCTAGTTCTTCTGGCCTTCGTGTCCTCCAAGTCCTGAACCGCCTCTGGTCTTCTAGAACCTTTCCTTCCTGAACCGGGTTACCGCCAAACCTACCGGCCCAGCGACATAACCCGGCCCATGCTGATGGTTAGCTGGCCTGGCCGGGCCTCCTGCCTGGCGGGTCATGCTTCCCTCTTCATGGGCCTACCGGGTTATTATCCCCCCATCAGTAGCCCCAGATTAACCTGGTTGCCAGGTTGGCATGCTCTGCTACTACTCTTGAACATCGCTTCTTTGAGCAGAATTGTTATCCTGACCAGCCGGGTTAATCACCTGAAACGTAAAACAACACATGACATGTTAAATACCATAGTACGTCTCTTTTCTCCTTAGCTTGGCCAGCCCTTCTTGGCGACCTAGGACGTAACCCGGTTATCTCATGCCAGGTTCATATGCCTCCGGGTTTCACTTTCAACACTTAGCAAAAATTGTCACCCAACTGTAAATCCATCCTCAATCCATCTCAATCGTGATCTTATCAATTAATATCCCGCAATTATCTCATTTTGTTTGTCGTTGACTTTTGGTCAAAGATCCTTATCTCTTCACCTTTTACCGCAACACCCCTAGGGTTTTCACCGCGGCTATAAATAGTAGACCAAGCGTTCACCGCAGTCACTTTCCCCATCCATTCGTGTTCATCACCTTCCTCGCGCCGCACTGTAGCAACCGCAAGTCCAATCTCCAATCGAGCCTCCAAATCTCCGCGAGAAGATCCACAGGTACGATTCTCCCGCACATCCGTGTTCCGCACTCGATTCCACTCTGAATCACGCCCAGATTTACTTTGCATTTTCCTCTCCGCACATCCGCATCTAGAGCTAGGGTTTCTCATCGCCATTGTTGCAGCCAAGAAACCTCGAAGCTCCGCAGTCATGGTGAAGGAGAAGGTGAAGGCTGGGGGTCCCCGTGGCTCGAAGAAACTCGCGAAGAAGCCTCCCAGTTCCCACGCTGGGGGATCTGGCTCCGCCGCCCCCGCTGCTGCTCAGGTCAACTGCGGCGAGCTTCCTCCCAAAACTGAGATCAGCTAGCGCGCTGCTGGGGAAGAAATCCGCCCCAGCCCAAAAGAAGGTGAAGTGGTTGTTTTCCTCGATCATGTACAGCGCGGTCTTCGCCCCCCAGGCTCTCTGTTTTTCCGCCGGGTCTTGAAATACTACGGCCTTAGGCCCCAAGGCATTTCACCCAACTCTATGCTGAACATCAGCAATTTTGTTGTGTTCTGTGAGGATTATCTGCAAATGGCTCCAAGCCTCGAGTTTTTTCTTGAATTTTTCTACTGCAACCCATCTCACAAGGACCAAGTAGTCCCATATGGTGGAGTTGCAATCCAGCGCCGCAATGAATGCGATTTCCCGGCTCTTCTTTTAGCCAGCCATCCCAAGGGGTGGCAAAACACATACTTTTATTGTAAGGACACCTCACCCGAGTCTGACGACGCTCGTTACCCGGCTTTCCGAAACTCGGGCTTGACCTACGAAGCTAAGATGAACAGTTATGCTGATGATGCTGAGCGGGTCAAGCTCGAGCCCACACTTCGCCGGGCCAGAGCCTTACTCGCCCATGGCCTCAAAGGCACGGACCTCGTCAAGTGCTGGATTGGCTGGTTTATCCAACCACTCAGCACCAGGACCCGGCTATTTTGCCAATACACTGGTGAAACCACAGATAGCATGCGTTATTCTGAGATGACGCTAACTGATGATCAGATTGAGAAGAATGCCAAGAGATTGCTTGGCGAAAATAAAGATGCCATTGCGCTGAACGGGCTTGCCCCATTTAGTGCTAAGAACAAACCCTCCACGGTAAAAACCAATCCTTGATCATTTATGCTAACTTTATCTCGGTAACTTCATCCATAGAATGTTACTTACTTTAACTGCTCTTTCTCAGGACTCCAAGTGGTGGAGCATGGATTTTACTCCTACATCCTCTCCTGATGGGGAGGACACAGAAAGTGACGATGATGATGAAGAAGAAGAAGAAGAAGAAGAAGGTGAGCTAGACACTGTAGGCCGGCTCTTCCTCCAATTGATTAACAACGAAGTCCCCAACAAGGACACTTCTACTGATAACCCGGCAAATCTTATTCCAGGCCCTACTGACCCGGCTTCTGACGTACCGCCGGGTCCTCAAACTGCTGAACCTCCTACTCACAAGAGGACCCGGGCCACCATTGCTAAGGTACCATATTCTCGCTTCTCAATTTTCATGATGAACTCATCTCCAACCCAAGCACAAACACAGGAAAAAGAAGCTGACAAGGAGGCTGAGGCAAACAAGAGGCGCCGAACCCGATCTTCTACAAGCCACACTTCCCTGAGCCCAGGTATCCCTCAACGCTCTTTATCAAGCTGGGCCAAATCCATCCAGAAGACGCCCAGCAAACAGTACCCTTTAGCTGGCAAGATCCGGGTTGCTAAACCATCTCGTTTGTCAGATTCCTCCTCGGATGGTGTTAGCACACCCGAGGATTTCCATATCAATGCCGGGTTAGAAATATTCTACACACCTTTTCCATACCTCCATATTTTACTGCTCCTTTTTTTTTTACTAAATCACTATCTTGTTCCAGTGCCGAGCTTTTGCGGATGAAGACCCGGAATCTCCTCCAGCGGCGTCTCCTCCTCCAGCAACAACAGAGCCTTCTCCTATGAAGACACACATTGAGGAGCCGGTGGACAGAAATGAGCCAACGGAGCAAGTAACCCCCGTGTCTTCTCCAAAAAAACACAGTTGACCCTGTGCCAGAATCCTCCCCAGCTACTCATTCGCCCGGGTTAGGCTCTGGAACTAAAGAAGATGAAGTACAAGTTACTGGAACCCGGCACGTTCCAGTACAAAGTGCTCCCGAAACTCTTGCCAAGGTGCCAGCTCCAGATGCTAACCCGGCTTCTCCTGCCAAGGGAAAGAACCCGGCTCCTTCATCAGATTTGCCGGCTCTGGATGCCATGTCCGTCCCGTCTCTCTGCGAAGAATATTTCACTCGCCTTTCTCACCACAAGAATCTGGAGACTGAACTTGTTTCCCTGATCCAGAAACGATACCAGGTACTCATTTTTTTCTTGCTACCTCTTGCATAACTATACTCTGCCTAGCCCCCAAGCGCCAAGATTATCTCTTGAAGCATGAGCTTGGTGCTTGAAAAACAAATGCCATAGATAAAATTTCAACCCTGTATCCCCCAAGGCCCGGGTTGTCTGTTTACAACAAGCTGGGACTTAAAACTTCATCACTTAAAACTGCTCATCTTTCAGAACAAAATTTGACACTGTAGCCCCCAAGTGTCGGGTTAGCTGTCCACAGCTACCTGGGACTAACACCTAGATACTTTAAACTTTTTGCGCATGTAACCCCCAAGTGCCGGGTTGCACGCCTGCGGCAACCTGGGACTACACCTTACACACTGAAAAACAACCTGGACTACACCTTACACACTGAAAAACTTAACATGTATAACCCCCAAGTTCCAGGTTAACTTTCCTTCAGCAACTTGAGGCTTAACCACATACTACTGTCTATTTGTTTGTGAACAGGAACACACGAGCAAAAGCAGTGAAGAAATTGCCCGGCTCCAAGAATGTTGAAGGCTGAAACTGAAACCCGGGTGATCATGCAACCCAACTTCAAGCCCTAGAAGAAAAAATCACTGCTCTGACTCAAGAAAACTCTGACTTGGAGAAGAATAAGCAGGAGCACGAGGAAAACTTCCAAGAGCAACTGAACACACTGCAAAAGCAGCTGGATAACACCACTAGCGAGCTAGCCCGGCTAAAGAAAATGATCACCTCTATGGTTGAATCCTTAGTGGGTAAGCATTACTCCTTTGACTCGAACTGAACTGAACAAACAGACCCGGTTTTTAAATCTCACTGTTATGCCTTTCTTTTCCCAGGCCCTCGTGATGGAACCTTCAAAAACTGCTGCAGAGAAGATCAAGTGCATGTACACGCTGACACGTCAGCTGTACTTTGGCAGCTGCGAGGTCATCAAAGCCGCAAGGACTGGGAGAACCCGCCAAGCGTGTATACTGAAGTCCTTGGGCATCTGTCAACAATGCCACAATGGATACATTTGCTCAAGAGATCTGCATGCAGGGCCGGGGTGATGCGAGGTCTTGCCTTGGCAAAGGCCTACCATCCCCAGCTAAACCCGGCTCCCCTGAAGAACGGTTTTCCCCAATTCAACTGACGGCAAGGAATTTGACAAGAAGTGCTACTCCCGGGTTGTGAAGCAAACCCGGCACGTTGCCACTGTGATTGCCAGCAAAATGAAGCTCACCACGTTGCAGTTTGGATACACCGAAAACGATGAAGAGATCATGGATGACGAGCCACAACGCATCGATCTCCTGCAAAGCTACAAGGATTCCATTGATCCAGCAAAGACTGCTCCTGGTACCTCCACTGCACCCAGCTCTTCTACGCCAATTATTCCTCCTCCATCACGGGCCACAGTTGAAGAAGATGATGAAAACTACTTCCAATCACTTCAACAAGTCACCCGGCGCAAGATCAAGGCCAAGGAGACCAAGAGACCAAGGAGACAGAAGCTAACCCGGCGGCCGCCGAGGAAGATGACCCGGCGAAAACCACCGAGGAACAACCATCCAGCTCGCCTCCCCGTGACCCGGCTGAAGCCGAGGCTTGAAAAACTTATGCAGATGCTTTTCTCTCTGCAAAAAACAATTTCATTCGGCCCTTGGGCAAGTTATTGTAATAACTTAGCACTATTATCTCTTCTTGCAGTGGTGTAGCAGTACACCTTTGAAACTTTGCTTTTATTACTTGAAACTTTTGCTTGATGATACCTCTCTGTGGTTTTGATGACCCTTTTGATTTCTTTAACTGTGAGCCGGCTTTCGCATGGATACCCTGTCGCAACTTCGCTGAGAAAAACAGGGTCGAACCAAGTCCCAACGGGCCTCATGGTTGATTGAATTTCCAGGTGAGCAATCAGGCCATATAATTGCGAGTCACATCAGCTCAACAGCAAGATAACCAAGAATAAACTAGTGGCATAAAAGCCGGGTCTTGGGATTGCAGCTGCAAACTATTCAAGTAAGAGCCCCCAAGACCTGGATCAATGTTTATAAAGTAATGGCTTAACTATGCAACATTACCCCATTGATCCACATACTGGTGGGACACGCTCTCTGGGCGTCCTCAAAGATAACTATAACACTTGTTCTATGACAAAAACATAAACAACTGATATTTAAACTAAACATGCATGCTACTGAATCCAAAATACTAAAGCTAAAAACTGCTCTTACCGGGTCACAAAAATTCGAGACCCGGATAATCGTATGAGCCGGGTCTTGGGGAAAAACTTTGCCACCTCAATGACCAGCCCCCAAGACCAAGCTGAACAAAAAACTGTTATGGCATACATTAAACGAAAAATAACTGGCTTGCCAATGTAAACTGAACTGAAACAAGACAAATTTCTGTTCAACCTTTACTTTATTGATAGAAAAGGTTAGGTCAGCAAGCCGCCTCATTAAAAACCTTCCAGCCCCCTTAGGTACCCTGGTAAGGAAAAGAGCGCGTCTGAAACCTGCTGCCTGTTACATCGTGTATTACATCTCATATCTCTTTCTCATGCTAAGTATAGTATGGGCGCAGCTGGGCAATGTTCCATGGCCTCTCACGCTCTTCTAATGAAAAGGTAGAGTGCGCTGTGTCATTTACAGACTCGGACTTTTCTCTAGCATCCACCAAATAATATGAACCATTGTTCAATTTCTTGCTTATGATGAATGGCCCTTCCCAAGGAGGAGATAACTTGTGCATCCCTTCCTTGGATTGCGTCCATCGCAACACTAAATCTCCCTCCTGGAAAGTGCGAGTTTTAACCCGGCGACTATGATACCGCCTCAAATCTTGCTGATATACTGCTGATCTCTCCAATGCTTGTTCTCTGTTCTCCTCTAAAGGTCCACAGAATCCTGCCGGGTCTGCTCGTTTTCTGTTTCAACGTAAGCCGCCACGCGAGGCGAGTCATGAATTATATCACTTGGCAAAACTGCCTCTGCCCCATACACCATAAAGAAAGGGGTCATCTTGGTGGATCTGTTTGGTGTTGTGTTGATTCCCCAAACTACTGATGGCAACTCCTCAACCCACGCTCCGGCGGCTCTGATACACGGGACCCGGAGACGTGGTTTCAAACCTCGAAGCAACTCCTGATTTGCTCGTTCTACTTGTCCATTGGCCTGCGGATGAGCAACTGAAGCAACGTCTAAACGTATACCCTGGTTTCCACAGAACTTTGCCATCTCACCAAGGGACATGTTAGTGCCATTGTCTGTGATGATACTATGAGGATACCCAAACCTGTGTATGATCTGCTTCAAAAACTTGACTGCTGTAGCTGCTTCACAATTTGTAACAGGCATCACCTCAACCCACTTTGTAAACTTGTCAATGGCAACCAAGAGGTGGGTTTTCTTGCAAGGAGACATGCTAAAAGGACCCACCATATCAAGCCCCCAAACTGCAAAGGGCCAAGTCAAAGGTATTGTTCGCAACTCCTGAGCCGGCACATGAATTTGCCTTGCATCTCTGGCAACCATCACATCTGCTTACCAGGCGCTCTGCATCTGCCTGGGCTGTGAGCCAAAAGAAACCGTGTCTGAAAGCTTTTGCTACTAAAGACCTTGTTGAAGCATGATGACCACAATCTCCCTCATGAATCTCTTTCAAATTTGCCGGCCTTCCTTTCCAGACACACATCTCTGAAACACTCCGGAAACACTTCTCTTATATAACTCGCCATCAATAACCACGTAAGCCTTAGCCCGGCGCACAATTTGCCGGGATATAACTTCCTGCTCTGGCAGCTCTCCACGCAAAAGATACGCCAAGTAAGGTTCTGTCCACTCTGGAATTTCATGAGTTGCTGCTACCAACTGCGAATCCGGGTCTTCCTGACCCGCCAGTTCTTCCACGTCCTGAGCTTGACTGATGGAGTCCATAGCTCGTCCAAGAAAACATTAGGTGGAACCGGCTCTCTGCGTGAGCCGAGTCTTGACAAAGCATCTGCAGCATCATTTTTCTGCGATCAATATGATCCACCTGATAGCCTGAGAAAAACCCGGCTACCCTGTCCACCTCTCTTCTGTAAGCCGCCATTGTCGCATCTTTTCTATCCCATGTTCCTGAAACTTGCTGTGCCACAAGATCTGAATCCCCATAGCAATTGATATGCTTGATGCTCATCTCCTTTGCCATACGCAAACCATGCAACAAGGCCTCATATTCTGCCACATTGTTAGAACAATCGAAGTGAATCTGCAAAACATAGCTCAACTTATCACCCTTGGGAGAAGTTAACACAACTCCAGCTCCTGAACCTTGTGCTTGCTTAGACCCGTCAAAGTGCATGACCCAAGGCTTGAGACCCGGGTAAGGGGTGGTGCACTCAACTGTGTCCAATCATTAAGAAAATCAGCCAATGCTTGAGATTTGATAGCTGTGCGAGGCACATAGTCAATGTGGTAAGGCCCCATCTCTATTGCCCACTTGGCAATTCTTCCTGTAGCTTCTGAATTCCTGATAATATCTGCTAAGGGTATTGAACTCACCACTGTGATTGGATGCTCCTGAAAATATGGTTTCAACTTTCTACTTGCCATGAAAACACCAAACACTAGTTTCTGCCAGTGCGGATAGCGCTGCTTTGCTTCTGATAACACCTCACTAACATAATAGACCGGCCTCTGAACCGGGTTTTCCTTGCCTTCCTCCTTACGCTCGACCACCACCACAGCACTCACAGCCTGAGGCCCGGCAGCGACGTATAACAACATGGGTTCCTTGGGACCCGGGGCCGCCAGAACTGGCGCTTCTGATAACTGTTTCTTCAGAGCTTCAAATGCCTCATCTGCTTCCTGATTCCACACAAAGTTGTCTGTTTTCTTCAGTAACTTATACAAAGGGATTGCTTTCTCTCCGAGCCGGGATATAAACCGGCTTAGCGCAGCCACACACCTGTCAACTTCTGAACATCTGCCAATTCCTCTGGTTTTTTCAAACTTTGGATGGCTCTGATTTTTTCCGGGTTTGCCTCAATTCCACGCTCTGACACAATGAAACCAAGCAACTTTCCCGCTGGAACTCCAAACACGCACTTTGTAGGATTGAGCTTCATCTTGTACTTCCTCAAATTTTTGAATGTTTCTGTAAGGTCACTAATAAATGACCCGGCTTTTTCTGACTTGATCACCACATCATCCACATAAGCATGCACATTGCGTCCAATCTGATCATGAAAACAGTTTTGAATACACCTCTGATAAGTTGCCCTGCGTTCTTCAACCCAAAAGTCATGGTCTTGTAACAAAAAGCACCAAAGGGGGTGATGAACGATGTCTTTTCCCAATCCTGCCTATTAAGCTTGATCTGATGATAACCTGAATATGCGTCCAGAAAACACAAGAGCTCGCTGCCTGCAACTGCGTCAACAATTTGATCGATGCGCGGCAGCGCAAACGGGTCCTTTGGACAATGCTTGTTGAGACTTGTAAAATCGATGCACATCCTCCACTCATTATTTTTCTTCAGAACCAAAACCGGGTTAGCCAACCACTCTGGGTGGAAAACCTCCATGATAAAGCCGGCTTCCAATAACCGGGCTATCTCCTCTCCTATAGCTTTTCTTCTCTCTGCATTCATTTTTCTCAAACCTTGTTTTACCGGCCTTGCCTTTGGATCAACATGTAAACGGTGCTCAGCGAGTTCAGTCGGAATGCCTGGCATGTCACTAGGTGTCCACGCAAAAACATCCCGATTCTCACGGATGAACTCGATGAGCGCGCTTTCCTATTTATCAGTTAGGCTGGTCCCTATGGCGAACTGCTTGGAGGAATCCCCAGGCACAAAATCCACCATCTTGGTATCTTTTGCTGCTTTAAACTTTGCCCTGTCATCTTCTGTTGTTGGTTTTTTGAGTGCCTTGTTGTCCTGCGGGTCAAGATTAGACCTGTAAGCTTTCAACTCCTCTCTAGCACAAGTTTGCTCTGCCAGGGCTGCATCTCCCTCGTCACATTCTGCTGCAATTTCTCTGTTACCATGAATGTGATGATCCCCTTGGGACCCGGTATCTTCAGCTGCAAATACACATAACACGGCCTTGCCATGAACTTGGCATAAGCCGGCCTTCCGAACAACGCGTGATAAGGACTTGGAAATTTCACCACCTCAAAAGTGAGCCACTCTGACCTAAAGTTATGGATAGACTCGCCAAAAGCAACCTCTAATGAAATTTTCCCTCTGGTGTAGCTGACTTCCCAGGAACTATACCATGAAACACCGTTGACGTTTTCTGTAACTGTGATTCCTTCAGACCCATGCGTATAAATGTCTCCCAATACAAGATATTAATGCTACTACCACCATCCATCAAAACCTTCTTTAGCTCAAAGCCATGAACCTGAGGAGCCACAACTAAAGCAAGCAGACCCGGATGTTCCACCACACCCGGGTGATCTGCTCTACTCCACGTAATAGCATGCTCTGACCATCTTAAATACCTTGGTACCCTGCAGCCACTGAGTTAACTGCCCTTTTGACTATCTTTCTCTCTCTCTTGGTCGTGCCACTAGTATATATTGATATTGGCCAAGTTGCCTTGGCTGGTTTGAGAATCCACCCTGGTTACCTGTATTTTGGCCGGGTCCTGTGTTGCCAGTGGTACCGCATTTGCTCCAGTTAGAGGCCCGCAGCCGGGTTAACACTCGGGCCGGGTCCTCCACTCTGTTTGCTCCTTGCAAAGCTCTCTGAATTTCATTGTTTTTCCACCTGTTCAGATCCACACTGGGCCAATGAATGATTGGCGGGTCTGCCGTTCTTGCTATGACGAGGACACGGCATCCTGAAGGCCTCTTCAGTGCTCATTGGACGTGATCCTTGATAACTATTTCCACCACTGTAATTCCCATTGTTTCCCTGATAACCCTGTTTTCCTGATAATTTCCGTCCATCCTTTGCCTCTGAAACCCGGCATTTGCGTTTGCCACTAGCTCTGAGTTTCCCTCCTGATGCCCACGCTTGTGCTGATTCTGATTGTTGTTGTTATTGTTTCCCGGGCCATTGTTGCTCCTTCCTCCATTATTCGCAGTACCTTTCCCTTTTTCTTCCTCACTATCATCCTGGGTCTTGTCCGTGGCTGCGTGTCTGTTGCACGCATCCATCAACTCTGCCATAGTAACAGGCTTAACCCGGTGTCCCTCCTTCATGCGACCCAGCTTCTGGACCAAGGGAGCGTACTTGCAAGTTTTCTCCATCGATGAAATTGCGTCCTTGGGCTCGATACCTGACGAGGAGTGCAGGATTTCCGTGACCCGGCCCATCCAGTGACGTGCTGACTCGCCTTTCCTCTGTACACAACGATCAAGATCTTCAATGGAAAATAATCGCTTGCACGTACCCTGAAAGTGCTTGATAAAAATTGTTTTCAACTCATCCCAAGAATTGATAGACTTCTCTGGCAGATTCTTGAACCACAACTTTGCTGCACCATCGCTCATCATCAAATACATGTACTTTGCACAAACGTTCTCTGTGGCATTGCGTATACACATTGCCATCTCATAGCTGCTCAACCAACTTGCCGGGTCCGTGCTCGGCTCGTAATTGGAAATCTTGCTTGGCTCCTTGAACTTCTCAGGGAAAGGCTCTGCTCTAATGGCATCTGAAAGACACTTTGGCCCCGCTAAGGTGGAAGAACTTGCTAACAAATTATTGTTACCCGGCGAGCTTGCAGACGCTGTGGCGCGGGACCCGGTCCTCCTTGTGGTACTCCTGCTGCAGGTACTGCCGGGTTTGCATTAGCTGCACTTCTTCCCGCTCGCGATCTATTGACTATCTGCTGAGCCACAGAAATTGCAGGGGCGGGTTGGTGCTGCTGATGGTTCTGGTTCTGCTGGGGCGGGTTTTGCTGCTGTGCCGCGGCAAACCCGGCCAATGGCGGGTTCCCACCGTGGCGACTCTTACTACGATAAGTTGTAGAATGAAGCGCGCTTTTCTCCTTTGAATACTGGACTTGCTGAACAACCGCAGTGCGCAACATGTCAATGGCACGCCGAGCTTCAATCTCTGCTGGCGAGTCTCCCAATGGAATACGGTCAAGTGCTAAAGTTGCGGCATACACGTTATCTGCTGGATTGGAAAAATGGCCCGCCGGCGTGTGGAACCTTGGTGTCCTAGGCGGCAGACCCGGATTTCCCTGGCTCCCCCAGCGAGAAGACCCGGCACCGCTGCAGCTGTAACTCCAGCTCTTCCTGTTTCTCTTCCTGGTTCTGCATTTGTTCTAACAACTCAAGCCACCTGAGTTATATCAATTGGTTGATCTTCTGGGGTCCTAAACAATATTGCGGTATTTATGGCGTTTTCTCCTGGAGCCAGCCGGCTCTGGTGCCTCCTCCGGTGTGCCCTGGTCATCTCATTGAGACGATTTTCCTCATCTTCTATTTGCTTTCCTGTAACGCGCCATGTTTTCACTTTCCTCTGACACCGAAGCCGGGTCTCCATCAACTCTTTGACCCGCCAACTCCAGTACCGGTGGCAATGGCTGCTGTTGTTGACCCGGAGTAAAAGCTGGTGGCACGGCCGTTGATGGTGATGCTCCCGCGTTGATCGAAGGGGCGGTGTAAACTGCCACCCTCCTAACCGGGCTTGGGCTAGGCTCTTGCTCCTCTTCATCCTCTTCTTCCGCTCCATATCCGAACCGGCCTTCAAACAGGGGCAAGATCGATTCTGAACCTGCGTGGTCCACCACATCACCCGGGATTGGAGCCGGGTTTCCCGATCGTTCCTCGTGTACGCCCAGGGGCAGCTCATCTTCAGCCGTACCAACTGATTCTTCCCCATCAGATTGAACAATTGTGGCAGCTCCTGACACAGATTCATAGTCTCCCTCATTAGCAGATCTAGTTGCAATCATACCAACAAAAACGTTAAACTTGCCAATTGGAATAACATCACCTGATTCAAGTAGATCTGATTCCGGCCCCCAGCCAGAATCATCAACGATAGGCTCTCCTTGCGAGTTGAGGGTGATCTCGCCGAAAATAAAGTTCTCCACTCCTTGCATTGCTTCTCCCATGATGGTGACACCTTTGGACGCGATTCCCACAGACGGCGCCAACTGTCGTGGGGTAGATAACACGGCAGATGCTACCTTGGGGTAGCTTGAGATGATGGGCAAGGCGACTCTGGTATCTGGGAGATTGTTTAGCATTGCAGGGACAAAGGGTTTACCCAGGTTCGGCCTCTCCATTGGAGATAAAGACCTACTTCCTGCTATCTTGTTATTGATCTCAATCTCGATAACCCGGCTACAACAACAGAGCCGGATCTCGATCTAGGTTACAAGGTTCGTGAGTTTCTCTCGATGGTTCTCTCGCCTAAGCTTGGATCATCCAGGTTCTGTATAACTAGGGCACAGGGACCAGTTTATATAGATGACCGGGTCTCCTGGCGCTTTACAAGATGAATCCGGGTTCTACCCAGACTCGGAGTCCTACTCTAGTTCTTCTAGCCTTCGTGTCCTCCAAGTCCTGAACTGCCTCTGGTCTTCTAGAACCTTTCCTTCCTGAACCGGGTTACCGCCAAACCTACCGGCCCAGCGACATAACCCGGCCCATGCTGATGGTTAGCTGGCCTGGCCGGGCCTCCTGCCTGGCGGGTCATGCTTCCCTCTTCATGGGCCTACCGGGTTATTATCCCCCCATCAATGGTGGTAGCAATGATAAATGATATTTTTGGGTTTTATATGATGAATGCAAGATGTAAAAGTGTTTTTGTATTTTCGGATTTTTAAATGGCAGAAAATGGAAAAGTGGTAAAAGTGGCTGGAAAGGTGTTTCTTATGATTAAAATGGACCGGGGTTCATGGTTTCACAAATGCACTCTCTCTTTAATAAAGTGGTAGACAATGGAACACTAGAGTTGACATATGAGATTGCAACACAACAGTTTAATGACAAGTTATAATTATATGGGCATCACGTCCTAACATAGAGACCTTTTGGTTATTAGTCTCTCTTATACTCCACCAAGATGCGAACTAAATCATAACACCTCAGTAATTAAGATAACTCAGAGTATAGCAATAAGTATCATGACATGAAGTTAAAATAAGAACATGCTAGATCTAGTCATGGAGTAGTGGCAATGGTCACACCCACATCTCCGGTACCATGGTATTTCCTTTTATCCCTAGTGAGGTAACAAAGTAAGGTAAAACACCCAAGTGGATCGCAGAACTTTCTCTCACGTTCACTACACTAGCCACCCCCCGTTACTCCAACTAATGCACACGTTCCCCCTCACACGCTCTCATAAACATGCTTGATCATGACAAGTAAATAAGAACGGGGTACATAATATGCATCTACTTTCATAACTGAAATAAAACCATTGCAATCTCAAACATATATTAACTCATAAAAAGATCCACCACAAAGGTATTACATAGATGACCGTAATCATGTTTAGCAGCTCATACGGTACTAATTAGTGAAGCTCAAGAGAGAGAGATACATAAGTTACTTCCACAAACCCATAGTCCAGAGGTGGACTACTCCCTCTTCATCATGGAGACGGTGGAGAAGTCGTTGGAGAAGATGGAGACCACGCCGGCAGCGCCCCGCCGGAGTTTTCCCCCTCCAATCTGCAACTCCAGGTCTCTGTTTCGGTGTTTCTATGTTTCTGCGGCGCTCCTTCCAGAGAACGTCGGGGGACTATTTTTATAGGCGGTTTTAGGTCAAAACGGAGTCGGTGGAGGAAAGATCTACGGCAACGGAGCTCCGAGGGCCAAAAGGGGGGTCCCACATGGCCAGGTACATGGGCCGCGTGGGCCCACTCATCTGGGCCCTCGGGCCTCCGCTTGTTTGCTTCCTTCGCTCCCACGCTTTGTTCCTTCCAAAAACTGATGCTCGTAAATTTTCAGGTCATTTGGACGGTGTTTGGGTCCCTGAAACATTAAAATATAGAAATAGGGTTTTCTGCCTGTGCAAGGTTAATTCCATAAAAAATAGGAAACATATCAAATATTCCCAAAATCATTATAAAACAGTGATATAACCCTTATATGATGCAAATATGACTGGAATATAAGTAAAATAATGCAAAGTTCATGTATGCATTTTACATGCATCACTTGGCGATAATGGACCCCTACTACATGCACGAGGGCAACATTAGGACCCTGCGGCTCGGCTAATCGTGACGCAGTTCGTTGAACGTTTCTTCCTGGAGAATAAGGACAAGACGACCCTTCTCGTGCCTTACTTTACCGAGTAAGTCATTCAATTCGATCGCTAGCCGCCATAAAATAATTTCAAACATTTTGTAGAATACCGATAGTCTCTTTTTGGCAGGAAAGAGCACTCCACCCTCATCATGTTGGACCTGGAGGTATCTTCAGCCACATACTTGGACTCAGGAAGGGAGAAGAAGAAAGACTTCACCAATATCAAAAATGTTCTGAATGATGCTCTCACCGGCTACGCCTTCAAGGGGGAATAGTTAAAAATAAAAATGCCAAGCAAGGCAACCTGGTATTCGGCCACAAGACAGACTTCCTATGCGCCAAGCAGGCGGAGCACAGCACGAGGGAGGCCTACTACGCCATAATGTACATGAGGGAGTTTGTCGCAGCAGTGGAACATGGGGTTCCCCTAGTGCTGCCAAAGTGGGTCCACCCCATGTGGGCCCAAGATGAAGATGGACAAGACCAAGACTCAAGTCAACTGGCGGGTTCACCGTCAGGACATGCAAGGCCTACGTCGACAAAGGGCTCCGGTCCTGGGGGCCTGCCGGGTCCCCGAACCAAGCAAGAAGGCCAGGAAGGACCCGAGAGCCCGAGTTCCCGGCAGGAGGCCAGGCTCCCTCTCGGGTACTTCCCCACGTCCCTGTGGATAAGCTCTCCACCTCACCGCAGAAGACTTGGGAAGCAAGGCGAAGATAGCGCGGGCGGGAAGCACATCCCGTGGTGGTGTCAGCTCCTGTCCACCCCAAGGCGGACGCTCCCACCTAACCCAAACGAGACGCTAGGCTGAGGAGAGGCCACGTCTCCTCCTAAACTAGATGAGGAGGGTCCTTCACCCCGAAGGTCCCTCATGCCCCTCACGTGACCCTGTGGCAACCCCTTAGCCTATAAAAGGAGGACCAAGGCACGGAGGAAGGGAAGGTCGGAAGGAGAAAGAACACAAGGTCGAACTAAGGCACAAGTCCGGCCAGAGCAAGACTAGTCTAGGGCTGTGAAGGTAGAGGGGAAGGTGATCTCCTCCGGGTCAGGATCTGTCCTTCTTCTACCTCCAGCCAAAACCCTTCCGGGTACCCCATCCGGGAGGTTCCATTGTAAGCTACACTATGAAGAACCCATCAATCCAGACATGCAGGAGTAGGGCTTTTAGCCTCCGGGCGGCCTGAACCTGGGTAGCTCCTTGTGTCCCTTTGGTTGCATGCTTTGATCGTGGAGAGGAGAGCTTGATCTAGACTCCGCCCGAGAAGACGATTCTCAGCCTCCTTCGCGCCCCGTGCCGAACCTAAAAGGGGGTATCCTATACTCCCGGTGTCTGTGCATCGAGACACGACATCTGGCACGCCAGGTAGGGGGCGCAAGCGCTGGATTCGCCTACATCAGCCGCGACGGCAAGCTCATCGTCGACAACCTCGGAGTCTACGTCAGGCTCCTCTTCTTCGGAAACAAGCTCGTCGTCAAGTTCTTCTTCTGGCTCGCGATCTACGGCAAGATCGTCAAGAACTGCCTCAAGCTCCTCATCTGCGACCGATCCGCTCCAGGAACCGCCGTCTCCTCGGGGCAAGGCGAGCAGCTGCCTCAGTCACAAGCAAGAGTCATGTCGGGAACTCGGGAGGTCTTTGGAGAGCAAGCGTGCCAGGCATCGCGGAAAGGCTGGGGGCTAGAGGAAGCTCTGGGTGTGCCCGGGCGCTTCTCTCTTTCCCCCCAGATCAGTGCAAGAATGATCCCCGTGCGAAGGCATGGATCAACAGCTTGGAAAACCTGCTGGACTACGCTCTCCAATGCCACGCTCCCACGAGTCTGCCCCGACCATCGACCACGGCGCTGCCGTCCCCGAGCCACTACTTCCAGCAGAGGAACAGCCTGAGGACCCCCATGGCAAGCGGCCCATGGAACTTCCTGAAGAAGGTGCTGGCCAGAGCTCCAACCCCAGGCGTCGCTCACGGGAGGACATGGAAGGCCAGGCCAGCCAGCACCTCAAGACCTGCTGCACGCCGTACCCGGCAACCGTCTCCGACCTCTATCACCTAGAGCAAGAAGCTGAGGAGACGCTGCGCCACTACATCTGGAGGTTCCGGGGCGTCGTCGACCGCATTATCCCGAAGTACCTCTGCGAGGCTTCCGTCATCGCCGCCTTCCACGTCAACGTCCGCAACCCCAAGATGCGCGAAAAGATGAGTATCCGCGTTGTGGACACCCTGGAGGACTTGTGGGACATAGCTGACCGATGTGCCAGGATGGAAGAAGCTGCTAACCTTCTCCCCGCAAGAGTCGTTGAAGCAATTCGTGCTGTGTACCCGGAAGAACCGTGTTGCCTCAAGATGTACCCTGAAGTGGCCCGTTGTCGTTCAAGAACTTCCATGATGAATAAAAGATAAGTTACCCTCAAACCTGTTTCTGCGTACGTGCTATCTACTTCTCGGGTAACAGAACATGTGCGGAACTAGAAAGGCAAGGCTCGACCGTCGTGCGAGCACTCATGGGGTATCGACTCTCCCGGGGGTAAAAAGCGGTGCACAGACCTGATACACCCCGGGACGTGCGTGCCAACAGAGTGAGCGGCTTTTTGGGAATCGGTAGGGCTCGCGAGCGCATGCCTGACCTGTCAGGGCCTCGCGGGTAAGCTTACATCCCAGAAGGTTCCTCAAGGACGTGGAGAAAAGTAAAGACATGCTAAAGACAAATAAAAGCAACCCGAGAACTAGAGTAGCATAGCAAGTTCTAGCCTATTACAAGCAAGTTTTAATAAGCTGGTACATGAGATCTGACGCAAAGTTTATTTGGGGCACGAAGTGCCCAAACATGGTGCAGGACAACTAGAGAGGCGGAAATTTCCTCATGGCAAGCGCAGTCGCGGGAGCCGACACCGCGTGGAGAGAACCCTGGAAGGAGACGAGGTCGAGAAATCTGGCAAGGCAACGCCAGGATTGGCCTCCCTGAAGGACGCCATCACCAAGGCCGCCGTCGCCTTGCTTGTCTCGTGCTTGTCATTCACAAGCTGGGTGACCATCTTGTTCTTGAAAGACCGGAGATCAGCGCCACTTCTCTGATGAATCTCGCGACGGAGGGCAGACTCTGACGCTGTGATTCTAGTACCGGAGCTTCGGTGGGCAGACTCAGCCGCCTCACTCGCGTCGTCGCCAACTCGCAGGCGGCCTCAACCTCGGCGAAACCTTCCTGGTTAAGACGGCGAAGCTCAGACAGCTCAGTGGATGCCTGGGAGTTGGCCTGGATCAGCTTTTGATGGCCTTCTCTCAGTGCTGCGAGCTCTTGCACTGCGCCTCCAAGGACTCCTTCAGCTCGGACATCTTCTGGCCGTCACTTTGGCCTGCTGCTGCAAAGCTTGGGCGGACTCCTGCTCCTGGTGGAGGACGTTCTTGATATCTTCGATGGTTTGGACGGCCTCTTTCTCCTTGGATTTCCAGAGTTGGATGTCCTTATCCCTGGCCTCGAGCTCTTCACGGTGGCGGTCCTCTGCCTCCCTTAGGCGTTTCTCGGTCTGCTGCTCCTGCTGGAGTTTCTGGAGCTCCAAGGTCTTCTCCTTCTCAGCCAGTTCTGCCTCCCGGGATGCCAGCTGCTGCTCTTTCGCCAGGATGACCTTTCCTTGGCGCGCACTTTCGGCCGTCCGGTCTGCATCTTTCTTCTCAAGAGCCTGGTGCAGGATGGTGATCTGGGTTGCCAAGCGGTTCAGCTTGTTCATCCCCTTCTGGATCAGGTCCTCGGCGCTCTCGATGGTCCCCACGACGGCGGCCTCCCGGTCGCACAGATCTTTGTCCAGTTGAGCAATCCCGCGGAGATGGCATCCATCGCGTTGTCACCACTAATGGTGAACCCTGGAGTAGCTGCCGGGGGACCTCCCGGGGCAGGCGCACTTTTCGTGCGGTTGGCAGCCAGGCTCTCTTTGATCTTCATCAGCGCCCCATCTCCTCACTGGCGCCGGAGTCAGTGGAAAAGGCGGCAAAAGTTGTTAACACTGCCCCAGTCATCAAGGAGCTTTCCATCAAGTCAGGGCTTGGACCCGGAACAGGGTTCGCGGTTTGCTCCCCATAGCCCGCGAACTCGGGACGCCCTTGGTCACCTCTTGACCCTCTGAAGGCGAGAGGGAAGGTGGTTTCTCCTGGCTAGCCCACCGAGAAGGCCACCGGGTGAAAAGACATTGGCCACTGAAGCATCTGGAAGCGAAAGGATGTCAGGAAAAGCATTGGTGCGTCAAGAAAGCGATGGTACCCGCAAGCTCTGGGTTACCTGCTTGCTCGGGCGTCAGGACGTCGAGCGCCTTTCCCGGGTGAGCTAGGGAGGTCGCCGTCACGCTCCCCACTCCGCTCCCCCGACGGCCTTCAAGTTCTGCTATGGGAGGAGGAAGCATCCCCCTCCACCGGCTCCAAAGCTAGTGGCGGTGTCGTCCTCCGCCGTGTCACGCCGTCTCTTGCCAGTACCCAAGGAAGGAGTACCCCTGCACCAACACTCGGTCATTTTCCTTGGGGAAGGCGGGAAATGCAAAGTATAAGAAAGAAGTGAAGAAGAGGCTTACTCCCGGGTGCGCTTGTTGCCCATTGACGGGGGAACATCTACCGACGCAGCGGAAGAAGCTTGGGGGCTCGCCGGCGGCTCTCCCAAGGCAGCAGGCGGCTCCATCACGGGTGACAGGCGGCCGGTTGAAGCTTTCTGGCGGGGGGCTCGGACGAAGTTTGCGGCGCTCGCTTCTTCATCCACATGGTCGTCATCGTTCCCCACCACCACAACTGGCGGGGAACGGCTGCGGACACTCGGGTCTGGGGCAGCATCGACCCCGCGGGCAGAATGCGGGGGCGGAGCAGCCTTCTCCTGTCGTCATCGTCATCTTCATCATCGTCATCGCTGGCAACCGGGTCGTCGCCAGCACTTCGTCTCTGTTGGAGGCGTCGGTCTCGTGCCCGTCGCCACCTTCGTCGTCGTCAGAGCCGGAGAATTCCTCTTCGGATTCCTCCTCGCTCTCGTCGTTGGACTCCCAGAATTCTCCTTCTTCAGGGCTGGAAGGTGCCCTGGCCTGCGGGTCTTCACCCAGGAGGTTTGGGCCCGTGGTCAGCCCGGCCTACAATACCAAAGGCGTTGCAGACCGGCATCTGCGCCAGGATCTTGTCCTTCTCCGGGTCGTCGCACAGAGGCAGAAATCCTTTGGGCAGCTGGTACTTGACCCCGGAGTGAAGGTCCCTCTCACGTTATCCCGGACAAGGTTTTCTTCCATATCGGGACACCTCAGGCGAGATGGATCCCCGGGGCCCTGGAAGTTCCAGGCCGGGTGTGGGCGTTTCTGCAGCGGCGCAAGGCGGTTGCGGAGGAAATGAGCAACGATGGCGGCCCCGGAAACTCCTTTCTCGCGAAGAAGTCCGAAGCGCGCCACGACCGCCGAGAATTGTTCATCCTGTAAGCTGACGCTTCTCCAAGTGTCCAGATCCACTGGGCGCTCCATCGGCTCCTCAAGTTGACATCGGCTTCTGGCACCCCGACCAGGAACCAGTGATCCCTCCACTCATCCCATTTGGATTTAGTCTCCATAAGGGGGTAGGCCCACTTGATCTTCGGACGGAAGCAGAACGTGACGCTGCCTCCCATCCAGCCTTGGCCCCCAATGCGAGGGTAGAAGAAGTGGCGGAACAGCGCCACGGACGGCATCACCCCGACGAACGCCTCGCAGGCGTGAGCGAAGACCGACAAGTCGAGAATTGCGCCTGGCGTCAGATGCAAGAGCTTCAGCTTGTACGCGCGCAAGATCTCCATGAAGAAATCAGAGAAAGGGGGGACAAGCCCCATCAACATGAAGCTGTCGAAAATGGGGATCTGCGTGGGTGTCCTGGTCGCCGACGGCGGAAAGATCTCCGACGCTTTCCTGGCTGGGACACCATCGGCGCCAGCAGACTCCATCACCCCGAAGTGCTCCGCCTTCCGCATCATCTCCGTATCACCGGCGAAGCAGCTGGGGAACAAGGCCGTCTGCCTCTTGAGTTCAGCCCGCTTGGCGTTGCGCGCCGATCTCCGCCGCGATCTCTTGGTTTTTGGGGACAGCGGCTTCTCGGTGGGCGAGGCCCCCGCGCTCTTCTTCCTCCGGGCGAGAGCTTTCAGTCGAGCCATTGGAGCAGAAGGGAGGTTGGTGCAATGGCAGCAAGAGGAGGTGGCGGAGCAGAGTCAGAGGCGAAGGCAGAGGCGGCGATTTGGGGATTTCGGCGAATCTGGAGAGGTAACGGCTACAGTGGAAGCCAGTCGTGGCTTATAAGGCATCCCACACGTCGCGTCGCGGCCTCATTACTCCGACGGACGTGGGGATCGAGGGGGCGTGCCGATTTCTGCGCGTTTCGCCCGTTGGATTCCAAGATAAGCACGGGGTCCGTATGAATCGCAACGTTCGCCGCGATTCAGTCAACGGGACCCGGGGGCTCGTCTCTACCTCGCCTCGGCGGGTCCCCAACGGAGCAGAGCAAGGAAGACCAGGTGCCCGGGGACCCACTTTGACCTATCTTTAGGCCATGGCCCCGGCAGCTGGAGCAAGAGCCGCCGGGACCATGCCCGGGGGCTACTGTCGCAGCAGTGGAACATGGGGTTCCCCTAGTGCTGCCAAAGTGGGTCCACCCCATGTGGGCCCAAGATGAAGATGGACAAGACCAAGACTCAAGTCAAGCTGGCGGGTTCACCGTCAGGACACGCAAGGCCTACGTCGACAAAGGGCTCCGGTCCTGGGGCCTGCCGGGTCCCCGAACCAAGCAAGAAGGCCAGGAAGGACCCGAGAGCCCGAGTTCCCGGCAGGAGGCCAGGCTCCCTCTCGGGTACTTCCCCACGTCCCTGTGGATAAGCTCTCCACCTCACCGCAGAAGACTTGGGAAGCAAGGCGAAGGCAGCGCGGGCGGGAAGCACATCCCGTGGTGGTGTCAGCTCCTGTCCACCCCAAGGCGGACGCTCCCACCTAACCCAAAGGAGACGCTAGGCTGAGGAGAGGCCACGTCTCCTCCTAAACTAGATGAGGAGGGTCCTTCACCCCGAAGGTCCCTCATGCCCCTCACGTGACCCTGTGGCAACCCCTTAGCCTATAAAAGGAGGACCAAGGCACGGAGGAGGGAGGTCGGAAGGAGAAAGAACACAAGGTCGAACTAAGGCACAAGTCCGGCCAGAGCAAGACTAGTCTAGGGCTGCGAAGGTAGAGGGAAGGTGATCTCCTCCGGGTCAGGATCTGTCCTTCTTCTACCTCCAGCCAAAACCCTTCCGGGTACCCCATCCGGGAGGTTCCATTGTAAGCTACACTATGAAGAACCCATCAATCCAGACATGCAGGAGTAGGGCTTTTAGCCTCCGGCGGCCTGAACCTGGGTAGCTCCTTGTGTCCCTTTGGTTGCATGCTTTGATCGTGGAGAGGAGAGCTTGATCTAGACTCCGCCCGAGAAGACGATTCTCAGCCTCCTTCGCGCCCCGTGCCGAACCTAAAAGGGGGTATCCTATACTCCCGGTGTCCATGCATCGAGACATGACAGAGTTCGTACGGGACCAGGACAATCTTGCGTTGCCATCTCATCTCCGAAAAAAGTACAAATTCGTATCGAACTACACTGATTACGAACTCAGACAAGAGTTTGGTCGTATCCAGCACATGATCGCGCGAATCATCCAAAAGGATATTTGCGGTGGCGATGGGACATTCTACCATGGCTTACCAATACCACCTAACCGCTAGATAGAAAGCCGCTTGGAAGTGCAAGGTGAAGACAGTCCGTTCAACTCGTTAGAGGGCTTCCGCCCATTCCCGCCGAAGTCGAAGCCGAAACCGAGCAACAAGCAGTGATCGACGGTTGATCCCTTAGTCTGTTACTGTTTCTAGCGATCGATTAACTTATATGTCTTGTAGACGTTATACGTAAACTTGTTGATGTTGTTTTTACTTTCTACGAACATGCTATCTGGGGTTATATATAAATCATGAATTCCTAATTATGTTGCTTTTAAATATTGGGTACATGTGAAATCCTTGTTCCGTTGAACTTGTTTCGTTTCGTCTACTTTTAAGTGTCGAGGATTAAAAATGTTGTGGCGCTACGTGATACAGGGATGGTGCTAGCGAGCCTTGTAATATGCACGAATATAACATTTTATGCATCCTACTTGGCTCGCTAGCACCATCTCTGTAATCTGTGTGTGCCACACTTCAAAGTATATATGAGGCACAAATCCAATCATTTCTTGTTTTGTTTTGTCTTTTTCATTAATTTGAACTCTTGCTTTCTTTTTGCGTAATACTTCTATCCGTGTCTTGTGTGCAGAGAGATCATGAAGAAGGGGTATGTGGTGTACGAAGGTAGGGTTCCAGGAGTCTATGATGAGCGGGAAGGCTGTCTGAAGCAAGTGAACAAGTTCAAGGGTAACAACTACAAGGGCTACAGGAGTAAAGCGGAGGCGGAAGCTAGGTGGTTGAACCACCAGCTAGAGGAAGAGAGGAAGAAACGGATGAAGTCCAACTTCATCGTCATCCCCTTCTTGCTCATCGGCATTGCCACTCTCTTGTATGTGATTATAGTTTAGATGACACTACTTGCTTTCGAAACCTTTGTGAGCTTAAACTATCGACTCTCGAGATGTATTTGTGTATGATACAATATTTGATCACTTTGTGGTATATTTGTCGGTTTGTAATGCATATGTGTGATCGGTGAACAACAACCAATTTGGCCACTTGTCTATTTGTACTACTTGATTATTCATACTGTGCATGTATACTATATTTGCCAACTGTATACGCGTATATATGCTGGGCAGAAAAATAATAATTTCAGAAAATTATAACACTGACGCACGGCATAGGATACTGCTGACGGACGTCGTATATTCGGACGGACTACCTCTGGCGTGCGCACTTAGGCTACCACTGACGGGCGTGGGGCGCGTCAGTGGTAGCTCCTATACCACTGACATGCGTGTACACCGCACGTCAGTGGTACCTGAGCTACCACTGACGCGCGCCCCGCCCGTCAGTGGTACGAGTTACCACTGACGAAATAGCGCTGACGGGCGCCCGCCCGTCAGCAGTAGCTGTTTTCCGTGCGTCAGTGGTAGCCTTTTCCCTACTAGTGACCACCAAATCTCAACAACCACCAGGGACCAAGAACAGAAAAGACCATGGCTCGAGATCTCCATCACCAAGAAGATTGGTGGCATAGTTCGTGACTGAAGCAAGAAGGACAAGATCATCTTCCCTCTGCCTCCAATGCTGCTCCAAGTTCTTCCTCTGAACCTCCTGCTGTTTTAATCTTCACCAACACCCAAGAACAGTCAAGAACAAGTACTCCAGCGAGCCACAGGAAGAATCATCTAGTCCCTAACCTGTTCTACTCGATTTCTCTCTGAAAACTCTGAAACCTGTTTTTCTGTCAGTGTTAAGTGTAGTGCTTGCAAACTGTTTGTCGAATTGTTCAGAGTTCTAGTATGTTTAGACTTGTTTATGTTCAGTACTTGTGTTGATCTATTTGTTTGTGTAAACAGTGATGTTTGTCAGTGAATCACCCATGTGTTTGCGTGTGATCTACTTCTGAACCCCCTTTGCTACTGTTCACTGTCTTGTTTTTGTGAGTTACACTAAGTAAAAACACCAAAAACATCTACTTTCTGTCTCCTTTTACTTGTTAAAACCATCACCTTTTATAGATCTAGCTGTGGAGTAAATACAAAGGTTTATACTTTATTCCCTGAGTTCGAACACGACACACCACTAAAACCTACTTCATCACATCCAACAATCTCCCACTTGCACAATAGACAATAAACTATTTTGTATAAGACCTTAACACCTAAAAGATGTAGGTGAATTCTCATGCTTACTCCGTGGTATAGACTTTGTCATCAGACCCTTCCGGGGCTATGTGAACTTTATGCATTATGTAGAAAACTCTTCTCTACCATAATCTCCTTGATCTAATGATCACATGCAGTCCAGGTCATTCAAGGTGATACCTTGGCGCTCTAACTAAGATCACTGTTTTGTTGTTTTCACAACATGTTTGTATCTTCTGTATAGAACCACACCTAATTCATCCAATGAATTGACAGCCCTTTTCTAGAAGTATTTAAACTCCCAATCTTTACTGCAATTGTTGTATTGTACGTAACTCATATCTATGCTCAAAATTAATTAAGCATTCTAACCCTTGCTATTCACAAAATCATAAGATCATGTTTTATCCTTGGTTTATCTTATATACTTATCATAAGTCTTTTAGCTAATGCAACTCTTACATTACGAGTTATTCCCCCTTTTGAAGAAACATCTTCAAAATACTTTTAGAGAATACTTTTCATAATTGGAGTCAATTGAGCTTCTATTATATAGTCAACTTGCCAACAATTATCTTTTATTACTTCACATTTGAATTTAAGAATGCTTTGTCCATGAAATTCTCATAATGATCGAAATGATAAAATCATTTGATCATGCGCACCACTGTTTTTCAACTATGGATCTTGCATATTAATTTCCTAATACCTTATGAGAACCTAGTTCTCACCTGTTTCGAATTCCATTCAAAACCTTTTTTGTGTGCATTCAACTAGAAAGAAACTACATCACTGTCAGGTTCATACTAACATGATGCGGTTTCTTTGCCCCTCATGTTTCATCGAACAACTTTTTAATCATACATTAATTCTATCAAATGAAGGATATTAATGGTTTCCTTAATTTATGGAGACCATTGATTAGCTCCCACTTACTTTCTTGAAACAAGTAATTTGTAATTTATCCAAGAAGTTAAAACATTGCTCGTTTTACCTCACATAATTACAAACTCAATCCATCCTTGATACCATCCAACATTTGTCCGTAAATAGACTTACCATTCAATAACTATTTATGTATTCATTTAAAAAAAAACCTCGAGATGTATATTGTACACTTTCTCCACCAATTTTTCTTTAAAGGAATTTGATTTGTTAATTTCGTGTACAGACTTACCAGCATCATCTGAATCAACAAAGTTTTGCTACAGATCATACGATCTTTAGTAGTCAACTCTTGAATTTGTCAGAAAACCATTTATGAAAAAACAAGCTTTATGATCATTTATTCTGACAGGAATTCCTTCGAGTTTTTGAACTCGAACATGATGGTACTCCCTCTGTCCTAGTTTGTAGGGCACAATCTCAAAACCAATTAGTCCCAAAACCTCCCACCTCCTAGGCACAATTTCATTTAATTCACTCTCAATTATTGGCTGGTTGCCTCTCCCCACCAATGCATCCAAGATTTCAGCTCCAATCAACTATCACCTTGGGCCAAGATATTTGCAAATTGAGCCCTACAAACTAGGATGGAGGGAGTATAAAATATTCTGACTCTAAGTCATGAAGGTTTAGATATTTCAGCACCTTATCCTTTATACTTTGTTTGTGCACAACCCCTATTCAAGTTGCCTCAAAACTTGTATGTACATTCTTGGTTAACTGATATTCTTGATAAGAAGTCATACCTTGACCGCAATGACTCTCAGTATTAGTTTAAAAGAATTGCCATCCGGAATGTCTTCCGTCTGCACAACCTCTGATAACTATTTCCGGAGATTCAATAATCCCTTCAAAATCACTATCCTCCCACTGAATTCAACAAGGAATAATTTCCTTCAGAATCACATATTTCTCGGCAACAAATCTTTGTCACTTGTGTGGTGTTATAAGAGGATTTCCAATGTGACATTGGAACAACCTAAAAAGTAGTACGTTTTCTATTATCTTAGGATCAATTTCAATCTTTCAAAAACTTTTAGAACCTAAGACCTACGTGTCCAACCATAGGTTGTCTTTCAAAACAATGTCACGCTATGAAGACAATAAAATTGTGCTAAAATTTTACTTAAGTAGTGAGCTATCATATCCTAGATTGGGTAATGCCGAGTACTTTGCAAAACAAGAAGATTCTCAGTGCTGACTTTATCACACTCAGTCAGATCATGACTTGACAACTTTCAAGACATGTTTTCTTGATCACTAAGACATATTTCTAAAATTCTATTGTGGGGTTTAAGGTATCGATGATACAATCATCAATATTCTACAAACCCATATTTTGTTGACTTCTCACTATGTGCCAGAACACTTAATGAATTCAAACTTCATATACGTATGCAATTCACCAAGTCTTTCACTTGTTTCACATAACGATATCTCAGATTTCCTTCCATTATACATATGATGCATCTGAGATTATTGTGCCACTCGAAGGTGGTGTGAAATAATCACAAAATATTTTATAACAAATGATATTCCAATAACTCAAAAGATTTGTAACTTGATCATCCACGAAGGGAGTGATCCAAAATAGTCTCATACGATAATTAGGACAAACTTGTCCTATGAATCCACAAGAGTATTATGTCGCCAAGCATGTGTACATATTTGGTGTTGGCTTCACTCCCCCCATCTTACAACGGTTTTTGCCTCGCGATAAAACCTCCACCAGGCATGACTTGATAGTTCCCCCAAACCGTCGTGCGTAGCACTTGGTGCGTTGAATCGAATCCGATCTCAGAAGTGGAGGGGGCATACCATAGTGCCGCCGGCTTGAAACTCCAAGGTCTCAGAAGAGGACTTCCCATACCACCATCAACCGTGACACAAGAAGTTTAGGGCATCATCAAATCGAAGATCCGACCATCGCATCAACCACATGACCACGATGTCCGCCGTCCTCGAAAGAACATGATCGCCGCCCCTAGCGCCAAACTCCTACATGACGACGCGCAAGAAATTCGTGGCCAGATCGCCGCTGCTAGACTGACGGCTGGCTACCGCGCTGCCATGCAGCAATAGACTCCGGCAGTCACCACCTCCCCACCGCAAGCCGCTACAAATCCCTCTCTGTAGGCTCGTCATCCCAAGAAGACGAGACTGTCGCGGCCTCATCGCCACCACCGGTTCATCGCCGGCTACCCTTGCAGCCAACCGGCAGCCTGGACACCACCGTCTCAGGACCGCCGCCCGAAAATTCATGCTCCGCCTGACATGCAGCCGACGTTCAATGACGCTGCGATCTAGGCCGGATATCTCCTATCACGTTAACGGACGAGGAGATGAGATCCTGCCGTGTGCCGCCTGCCGGTTTCTGACGGCGGTGGGGAGTTGGAGGGGAGAAAGGGTGGGGGCGGCGGCAGCTAGGATTTTTCCCCATCCGCCCTCGGGAGGGAGGCGGACACGTGTCTTATTCACTACCTTCGCTTTCCTTGGTACATGTGCATACAACTTCACTCCCGCTTCTCATTTTTTTTCCGCGTCATCAAAAATCATATACGGCCAAGTTTACAAACGTCGACATGGACACGTTTGGAGATGTCCGTACTTGATTACTCCAAACGTCTTCTTGCTGCAGCATATATATAGCTGGGTTAATTGGATAAATGCCGCAACAATTCATGCGATTTCGAGAAATGCCAATATAATTTTCAACTTTTGAAAAATGCCACTCTAATTTTTGTACACTTCTACAGATGCCACTCCATCTATTTTAGCTCATTTTTTAAAAAACAATTGTCAAATATCCATCATGTATTTTTTCCTGGACGAAATTGCCGCTGGTATCGCATCTTCTATACTAGTATTAAAAGAGCAAACATGGTGGGATACTTTAAATCTTGTCCGTTTAATTTCTAATCAACGATCCGGATTGTCCCCATGTCGAGCACCAAACAACTTTGACTACTATTAAAAAACCCCATATCAAGCACCAAACAACTTTGACTAGGTCAAAACGTCCTAAATCCCAATCCTGGGAAATCGCAATGGCCAAATCCGGGAGCATGCCGACATGAAAATGAGACGGGCGAGGTGGAGGACGAAGAGGAGCGGCCGCTCTAGCTTTCCTCGCTCGCCGCTCGAGCGTCTCGAGTGCTCACTTTTATTCCGAATGAGCGTCTCGGCGCACTGTTGTCCATCTCACGGGCGCTGTTCCTAGCGCTGGCCTTGCTCCCGACGCGGCTCGCCCCGCTCCATGCTCCAGAGTGTTGCCTCCGGCCTCCCTGTTGCGACGAAGGCGACGACGACCGCCCCGGCCTCGCGAACAACCGCCATGGCCGCAGGACATAACGGCCGCGACAACCACGGATCTGCGCGTCATGGCCGACGGTGACACGGCGGCCGTTGATGTTGGTGCTGGAAGGCATGGCCGACGGCGACACGGCGGCCGTTGATGTTGGTGCTGGAAGGCATGCCCGAGGTGGCCTCCAGCCTGGCGGCTGGTCATCCGGGGAGCACGGCGGCCTTGAGCTTGGCCTCGAAGAAGAAGGAATCTCCGGGCGTTGGGAGGAAGGAGACCAGGTTTGGGTGGTCGTCACGCCGGAGGAGAAGGCCGAGGGGAGGGACAGCGACGAACGGTGGACGGCTTCAAGCGGCCTCGGCCATGCCTGAACACCGCCATGGACCACGATCCAACCAATTAAAAAAGGCCATGATATAATCCATCTTGTCCTCAATTCTGTCTCCACTCCATGGCGTTTGAATTTTAGACTCACATCCAGTCTGCAGTCGTTCTGTGTCGGCCTCCGCCGCTGGACAGGGAACCTTCAACTGCTGCCACACAAAAAAAAGATGTAAGTATCGGCAATCTGTCTTCTTTGTCAATGTATTGCCGTCTCTCTATCTCTGAATTTACTTACCAAGCTGCGTGTCACCGGACTCATCCACCTATATATGCTAAACCGACAACTAAAACGTATTGCAGGTGCTTGAACAAATTCCCAACCACATCTACGACGGCATCTACAAGGCAGCACGTACTTAGGTACTTTACAAGTTCAACACAATCCTCCTTGAAGTTCAGCTATGTGCAGTACCAATTATTAGTGATTACAGTTCTCTAATTATCGAATTCAGTTTTTGTGGTTGCTCTTATATAATATTTGCATCTAACTGAACTAGCCTTCTGAGAGTGCAGTCTATAGATGGAAAGGATGGTATATCCACTTTCTAAAAACAAATAGTAAGCCAATTTATCCGAGTAAAGGTTATATTTTAAGTGAATTTTGTATCTTTCAACAACCGCTTCAGGTTCTGTTATAACCAAAGACATGCCTTTCATCAAGTTTTTCTCAAGTTGAAGAAAGTTAAAACAAGGAACTTTGATCCCCATGCTTTGAATTTGAAGTTTTCTTTTGGTGAAATTGATGTTTTTTAGCAGAATGTGGAACTGATCATAGTTGGGACCTGAGTACGTAGAGGTCATCTCGGCGTCTGATGAAACTGCTATTGCCGAAGCTGGCAGCCATGTTTCTGTGCTGAACAAGACACTCCCCTAGCGAACTACTTGCAATATTCATGAGCAGGCAGGAATTAGAAAGTCCAAAACTGAGTGTTAATAGGGGTTAATTGATAATTTTTTCCATATTTTTTAGAACATATCGAAATTACACTAGATCTAAAAAAATTGTACTTGCATCACCTTACTTCTGCGGGCATGTTGAGATGTTTGAGTGCTTTAAATTATCAAAGTATTTTCACATTTGTCAGCACATATTGAGTTATTTTAACACCGTTGCAACCTCTGGCGGACCTTCTCGAGGGCCAACCTGGGCCGTGCCCCCCCCCCCCCCCCCCCAACCCACCCACCCCCCAGCAGCAATAGTTGTACAACTTGTGTCTGTGTAGTTGTACAACATGTGTCTGTACAAATTGTGTCTGCGTAGTTGTACAACCTGTGCCTGTATAGTTGTACAACATGTGTCTATACAACCTATGTCTGTCTAGTTGTACAATCTATGTCTGTACAATCTGTGTGTCTCTAGTTGTACAACATGTGTTATGTAGTTGTACAACTTGTGTATGTTTAGTTGTACAACCTGTGTCTGTACAACCGTTGTCTCTTTGGTTGTACAACTACAACTTGTATCTGTGTAGTTGTACAACTTATGTCTGTACAACATGTGTCTGTCTAGTTGTACAACATTTTTTTTGAAATGATCAACAACTGCGTTCTCGACAAAGCATAAAACAGAAGAAGAAACAGAAGAACGCAGCAGAACAAGCAGTCGAACTCAGCGCAACAGCGACGCCTGAAGAACCTGCAAGGCCGCCCGCTGAACCACCACCACGCCTAGCGCCAAACTCCACCGCCAGAACACCGCCGGAGAAGAATGCACCAGGCCGCCGCCATCCCCGGAGAAGGAAGCTCCCCACACATGTAGAAGACCGCAGAAACCGTCCGCCGCAAGCGACGGAACCGAAGCTCGAAGAACGCGCACGGCCATGGCGCCTCCTCTCCGCAACCACCCCTCTTCCAACGAACCCTGCACAGAGCACGAAACCAGCTTGCCGGAGTCCCCGCCGAAGACGCGTCTTGACCTCACCTCCACCCCCCGCCACCACGGCCGGCCAGAGGAGGAAGAAGCACGCCGAAGTAGAGCACGGTGTCGAAGGCATTCATCCCCACGCCACCACGGCCGGCCGGAGAAGCCTGGACACCACAGCAAAGGTCGACGAAGAACACCAGGATCCCAGCCCCGACGCCGACGCTCATCAACAGCCCCCATCAAGGAACATGGGCACAGCCGCATCAGAGACATCACCGCCGGAAGCAAACTCCTGTACAGGCTCCACATCCTCGCGACGACGCCGGAGCTCGCGCCGCCGTGCCGACGAGGACCAAGCACAAAATCCACCACATGGAAGTCGCCGCCGACCAACCTCCATGCTTGGACACGAAGCTCACAGATCCACCACCGGCCGCCGCAAAGCAGACCTCCGGCCGTCGACCCGAAGCAGTATTATTCACCGCCGCCGTCACCATTGCCGCCGGCAGGAACCCTAAGCTACCTAGCCTATCCTAGACTACGAGCAGACAGATCCGCCCGGCGAATCCACCCCCCACCCCCTCCCGACGGCACCAAGGCCGACGGACAGGAGGAGGGCGGCAGAATCGCCGGCGGAAAGGGGATCGCCTCCCGGTCGCCTTTTTCTGTAGAGAGGGAGGGGAACGGGAAACAACAGAGTCTAGTTGTACAACATGTGTCTATGTAGTTGTACAACTTGTGTCTGTACAACCTATGTCTGTCTAAACCTGTGTCTGTACTCTCTGTTACATAAGGTTTGTACATCGTGTCCGTGTAATTTGTACACTGCTTTTTTTTTTGGTTGTACACTTCCTACTGTGTTTGATTATGTACATCGCTCGAGGCGTGCACGTACGCACGCGGGGGGCAGGCGTACGCCTCGCACGCGGGGCTTCGGTCACAAACTAATACGGAGTATTACTCTATGAGTTTGTACTACTAAACAACGATCGATGATTACGCGGGCGAGCGTACACGCGGGCAGCCAGACGTACAGGATCTTCCCTCGCGTGGGGCGAACGTACATGCAGGCGGGCGGGACCAATGCGAGAGGCTTGCTCGCGTGCGGAGCGCTCCGTCCGTCTAGATGCGGTGATCAGATTCGTTTTCGCCAGATGCAGACCCACGATCTCCAACTTTCTGCCACATGTTGAGCGAGGGGGCTCGGCTGGACCTTCGAGAAGGGAACCCTCTCCCTAGCGATACCCAACTCGGATCAATAGGGTAGGATGGAGTAGATCCCTGTGGAGCATGTGTAACGGAGAAAGCGGCGATCTAACGGTCCATATAACGACCATCGTTTCCAGCTCCAAGGAAGTTACGCTGAAAATGTTTAAAGCAGCATGAGGCCACATGGCCCACCTTCTCACAGATTTGGCAAATGGGCCGGTTGCCACCACCACCGGTAGAGTAGCCCACAGCACGAGGTCTACGAGCATCGCTACTGCCAGGAGGTTTGGTGTAGTTAGGCTTTGACTGAAAACGCTGATCTGAACGACCAGGCTGCGACTGAAACTGAGGCGCCGAGGACTGAAACTGAAACTGCTGCTGCATCTTGCCGCCGCCGGTCTTGGAGATGTAATTCGCGGAGTGAATTTCAGAGCCAAGATTGGCCTTCCTTGCCTCCATGCGTTGTTCCGTGCTAAAAATCTGTGCATAAATATTCCTGACGGGCATAGGATCGGAGGAGAACCGAGCGCCATCGAGAGCAACAAGGGCATCATAATCACTGTCGAGACCATTGAGCAAGTATGCCATGAATTCTTCAGGGCGGAGCAGCTGTCCGATGGTGACAGCGTGTCAGACAAGGCCTTCACCTTGTTGAAGTAAGTTGTAGCACTCGAGTCGAGTTTCTGCACTTTGGAGAGGGCAGTACGGATCTGCATCATGCGTGAGGTAGACTGGGAGGCAAAGCTGGACGACAGGGTCTCCCACGCCTCCATGGATGTGGTAACCGACATCATCATGCCGAGCACGCTCTCATGCAGGGAACAGACAATGGCGGATAGGATGGCTTGATCTTGCTGATGCCAAGCACGGTACTGAGGATTGGCGATGAAGGGAGGAACGCCTTCCGCCTCCGCTGGGTTAGCGATATGCGCCGACGGACATGGGAGAGATCCGTCGACGAAGCCATAGAGGAGATTGCTCCGTAAGATCGGAACAACTTGAGTACGCCAGTAGAGGTAGTTGTCGGAGGTAAGCTTGATGGTGATTTGATTGGTAAGGTTGATCGGCGTCGTGGGGATCACGGACGCCATGGCTCCTGCGCTCGCGGTAACGCCAAAGGTTGTCGAGGGCGAGGAGTTGAACGAAGCTGCGGTGCCAGAGTTCATGCTAGCGGAAGAACCCAAGGTCGCGGACGAAGTAGTCGACATCGCGATCGGTAGGGCAGGGTTTCTAGATCGAGCTAAGCTCTGATACCATGAAAAACGTAGTAGTGTATCGTGTTTGGAGGGGAATCGCACAGCACCAACTAGGGCCGGCTCATGTATATATAGTAGTTACAGAGTACAATACAGGTACAGTTCGGTTGGTTAATTATAGAACACCATACCGATACAGATACAGCTAGTAATCCTAGTACAACACATAGTTTATCATTGTTCTGTGTTCTTGCTAAGTTGTTTTTAGTTGTTATTAAATTGCCTATCATTGTCCTAAAGTCAAGCAACTTCGGTGTGTGATGAGCCACTTGACAACAACGATAAGCAAGTCAAATCAACTTTGGTACGAATCAAACCAACTTTGATATGCCATGAATAAATTGTAGAACAACGGTAAGCAACTTCACAATAATTTAAATTAACTTTGGTACAAGGCGAAACAGCGTTGATGTGCGTTGAAGCAACTTTATAATAACGGTAAGCAACTGCGCAACAATCAAAATAAAATTTGGTACGAGGCGGATGAACTTTGGTGTGCGCCGAGGCAACTTCATCACAGTGGTAAGCAAATTTTTGTGTACGAGTAGGCAACTTTGCAAGTGATAATTTAACTTCGCAAGAAAATGATTGGATTATTACATGTTTGTGTATGAGGAGTTGTTTCTTTTTGTGGTTTGTTGTCTGACTGCGCATATTAGTTGCTCAGTTCTACTGTACTAATTTGTTGTTGCCTAGCATCTATGCTTAATTATGTTAGTTTGTTGCCTAGCGGCATACAATAGTTGAACTTGCCAGAACAAAAGCGTAGTTACAAAATTATGAGTTATCCATCACCATTGGTGAAATTTGCTAGCCATTGTTTTTTTTGCTAGCCATTGTTGTTGCCTAACATTGGTTGCTCAATTACAGACTCAGCCTCTTTCTCCTTGATAAGGCATTTTAGTAATGTTTTCGGGCTACTAGGTTGTGTTTTCACCCAAAATTTGGATTGTTTTAGGCAACTTAAATCATTGCTTAGGCATTTTTTGTTGTGTTTCATGCAACTAAGTACTGTTTCCAGGCAAACGTTGGAGTGTTTCAGGCAATTTTCTTGTTTTGGAGACATTTTCTTGGGCAATGCAAGACTTTGTTGTTTTGCAGACATCTTTTAATTTTTCCGGGCAACCTTTTTTAATCCATAGAGAAGTAGGCACATTATAACATAATGAAGGCAATTTTAGTTATTTTCAGAGGCAATTTTTAATTCTAGTTCTAGTAGTATTTTTGTTAGGTTTTTTTGGGCAACTTTTAAAATTACAACCGGGGAAAATAGGCGATTATGTGTTAAGGAAGGCAATATTAGTCATATCGGAGGCAATTTTTCCCTTTTCAATTTGTTTTTGCTTGAGGCATTTGTATTTTCCGCTTAGCCAACTTTTCACATCAGAATTGCGTCGTTGCATATCAGAGTTGCGTCGCCACACCAAAGTTGGTTCCTCGTATCACCAAAGTCTCGACCGGTGGTGGCAAGACTGACTCGACCGACGTGGCACTAGTTCTAGAGAGCAACGCCCACTACACCAAAACCACTTCACAAATAACTAAAAGCAACTTCACAAATAGTAGTAGGCAACTTTACAATAGAAAGCAATTTAACAACTTAATAAAGGTATGCAACTTCACGACATTAGTAGACAAATTCACAATAGTAGTAGGCAACTATATAACATTGGTAGACAACTTCCTCAACATCGTTAGGCAACTTGAGATTCAGGGATAGGCACTTTAGCAAAAACTAAAACCAACTTAACAAAGGCTGACAAACTCGCAACAGCACTAGTCAACTTCAGAACATTGCTAGGCAACAAAGTAACATAATTGAGCAACTATTATTGACACATATAATTGGGCAATTATTATAGATGTTCGGAAAACACTAAAAAAAGAAACATTCATGCATTGCTCAGCAACAATGTGACAAAATCAAACAAGTTAGTTTCAAGACAGAAAAGAAAAAGGGGAAAAGATTTAAATCCATGCCTTAACTCATTGGGCTAAATCGCAGCCCAAACCTTCCTATGTACTCCCTCCGTTTTTTAATATAAGATGTTTTAGGTGTTGCACATGTTGTCTACATACATACTAAAGTTAGTGAACATACACACTAAAAGATGTCTACATACATTTCTATACATATGAATGTGGAGAATTGCTAAAACATCTTATATTAAAAAACGGAGGGAGCATTTCTCTTCTCTCCCGTGCATCCTATCGAAGGCCCAACAGAAAAATCCAGTAATTGGTAAGAGCCCAGCCCATTCAAGCCATCCTTTTCCTGAGCCACTCACGCAAGTTCTTCTCCCCTATCCTGGTGTACGACATTGTGGTGCTGGTTTCGGCCGGCCGCCACGAACGAGTTCGAGTTGTACGCCAGCGGTGGAGAAAGTGCCCGACGGTTTCTTCATGATGCCTCAGGACGGCCGCCGGATGAACCCCAGCCCCTCACCTCGTCAGAAACGTCGAAGACAGTGGGCTTGCGGCTGGAGACGGGATCTGCCATAGAATGGGGCGGCGCATGCCGCCGTCGGCGTGGCTATCTGACTTCGCCGGCAGCGCACAGGCGGTGTGCCGTCGGCCTGGCTATCTGACTTCGCCGGCAGCGCACAGGCGGTACACCGCCTGCGCGCAGGGCCGGGGAAGCTGGGAGGAGAGCAAGCAGTTGCGTCTGCTTCTCTCCTGCCGTCGCCGGTAGATTTCGACGGGGTTGGCATCCTGTCCCCGGTCGTCGACGCGGCAACCCGTCGCCTGCTGCTTGCCGTGGCGCGTTGGGTTGCTTGTCGTCTAGTGAGTGCGCTGGTTGCCCAACAAACGCGCTGCCTAGACGCGTACTTCCTTTTTTGGCACGTACCGATTGCGCGTACGGAATCTTTCCGTAAATAGCCGGCCGCTGGTTCATACCAACAAGCGCGCGGCCGTTGGCTAGCGAGCTCATGTTCTTCTTCCTGTTGTCCAAACCATCGCAATGTTGCCTCGCTCATCCTGGCGTCCAGGAGTTCAGAGAGCTTTGCATTGGCGTTTAGGACCTCCCCGCGCGACGAATCGGTCGCAAACGCTCGGAATCGAGCAGACAGGGCTCCTCTTCCCCGCCTCCGGCCGGATGCCGCCGTTGCCATTCCCTCGTCTCTGAGCTTCCCCGGACTCGCCGGCTCTCTCCGTAGTTTGTCAGTGAGCATACGATCAGGATAGAATATTCCCCGTCTCTCCTAGTGCCCCGCAGCGCCCTGCCGTCGCGCGCCTCCTAGCGCCGCCGCGGATATGCGTCGCCGGAGCTCCTCCGGCAACCTCTTGGTCCATTTCACCGCCTGCGTGGTTCGGGGCGAAGCCCCATTCTGGATCCTGCGAAGCATCGACACGGGAACGCACCGAGCGCCGTTGGGCTCGAGTTCTTGTCGACAGAGGTGGGGAATAGGGGTGAAACTTGAGGAACATGATGCTGATGCGGGGAGGACTGGGGGAGAGGAGGGGCGGCGACATTGGGCTGCAGGGAGGTGGTGTTTGGAGCTGCGGGGCGGCGGCGGCGCCCTGCTTAGGGTTCGTGTTTGACATAACAGAGAGAAACGGGATTGAGAAAGGAAGAAGATGGCTATGTTAATTTTAGTTTGTGGGGTCAGTAGCAATTTCGTCCAGGAAATATTACATGATGAATGTTTGACAAAATTTTGACCTAATATGAGCAAAAATGGCTGGAGTGGCATTTGTAGACATATTCAAAAATTGGAGTGGCAGTTCTCAAAAGTTGAAAATTTGCGGTTCAATTTGTACATATGCAACACGTAACATAATTATGCATTCATGTATTACCAACAATGTAATAGGCACTATGTCTTGACCGCAAGTGGTCACGTTGGACACTTTATTTTCTTTATTCTTTCTAACTCCCTGTCTCCCTTGGTTGGGCAAGTGGGCCAATATATACAATGATTTGTTTCTGAGAAACATATGTACTACTGTGGTATGTACATCCATCTTTGCAACATCATAAAAAGAACATGGAATGAAGTAGTTGTACAAGTTGATCATGTTCCCTTTATGAAGTAAACCTAAATGATCCAGCAAAATTAACCACAATTCCAAGTATTATCCTTCAGCAAATTATACAAAAATTAGAAGAATTGCCTTTTACCAAGAAAGTACCATGAATAGGTGCTTAATGCTTAATTGACAGTCTGGAGGGCCTGCTTGGCAAGCATTAACATACAATACACAATAAATTGAGTTTTGTGAAACACTCCATTGCAAGGACTGAGAAGTCCAACAGTAGCTTAGATGTAAATACTTATAATTTCTTGAAAATAAACTACTTGTAAAGGCCAGTAATCATGTCATGGAAAGCAAATCAGGTGGAGGCTTCGCTGTCGAGGCGAATCCTCTTGGTACCAACCTCGTCACCTGCCGGCACCCTATTATCCTTTGCTTCCACCGAGCACCTCTTGTAAGGCTTGAAGCCTGTCCGGCGGGATTTCATATTCAGGTGTGTCAATTCAATGGGAAAGGAAGCTTTTGTCCCAACCGATGTATCGAGTTCAAGATCAATAATCGTGGGGCTCATGTTGAGGTCGACCGTCACTGTAGCTGCTTCATCTTGTCCCTCCTTGGCAACCGCCTTCGATCCTTCTGCTTGCAGAGGAGAAAAGCTTTGGGGAAGCTTTCCTCTACTGAACAGTGCATCGAAAGCCATACGACCCTGACAGCAGAAATGTGAATTAGAAAAACAGTGATAGATGCTCAAAGAGTAACATACAAATGATACTGGGCAATGCTGGTAGACTACAACCTCTTCGGAAACTTCCTTCCATGAATCACTTGTGCTTGCGATGCTCCTAAATCTGCGGTGGTTAATGTCACCAGCTGAAGAATTACTGCAAGATGCTTGCTGCGTCTTGTCGTTAGCTTGGTCTTCTTTCTCAGGAACTGGTTCTGCCTCGACATCACTACTTGACGGCGTGTTGGAGCCACATGAAGAGCGATCCTTCTTGTTACCGAATGCATCACTTGTTTCAGCTCCTGTGGCAGGTGTTGTCTCAGCTTTATCAGCAGGAGATATCTCTAACTCAGTTTGGAGAGACACCTCTTCTTTTCCATCCTCGCCAGACCCTGAAGATGCTACAACCATCATAGCTTCAGGTTGATCTTGCTCCTGAGCTACTTGGCATTCCTTCGATGAGTTGTCAACTGGGCAGTTCACTGAAGCTCGCTGAAGATCCGCCGTGGGAAAGGAAGCACTAGGAACTGGGACAAATGGAAAAGCCATGGGGGGAGCAAAAAGAGGGAGAAGACCTTGTGTTGCCCACCATGCCGATGCTGCTGCAACTGTAGCTGCTACAATAGAAGCCATGCTGGGAGGAGATCCAATATGTCTTCCTTGAGCATTCTCAGTAAGATTTTCTTCATTTGGAAGAGCAGAAGTGTTGCTGTCTGCAGCTGGCCAGTATGATGCTGCAAGCCTTGCGGCTGCATGCACTGCTGGGTTTGACAACAACGTGGAAACAAGCATGCTGGAGAAGGTGGATGACATATCAAAAGAAGACTTGTAGGCATCTTGGTTGCTGTGACCTTGCATCGTCGGTGCAAAGGCTGCATAGTTGTGGGGAAAGGGCTGCGCTGCTGAGCTGCTGTTAAATTTTGGGTCCACGGGAAGTGCTGGATGGATGCCGTTCATGCTTCCGTTGGCTCCTCCCACTTGATCATTTGTTTGATCAGGATGACTTCCTTCAGTTCCAGGGACTGGGATGCCAGTTGCCCCAGTTTTATTCATTTGGCAGTGTGGAGCACTTGCAGCCTGTTGGTTCGTATATGTTATCTCCACTGTCTTTGGCTTTAACTTCATGTATTGCCTTGAGTTATCCCGACAATCTTCATGAGAATGGTCATATTTAGCACAGGTTTGGACTCTGTTGAGCCTTTCCATTTGCTGATCATTAGTATCTTTTACATCCTTCTCCACATCAATGGATATAGAATTCCTTTCCATGGTTGCCATGTCTTTGATTTCTGTTTTAGTCAGTTCAATCTCCCCGGACACATGATGATTTGAAGACCTCTTGCTAACGGAAGAAAGTGAGGCAGATGGAGCTTCTTGAAAGAGATTAAGAACTTCTGAGCAACTGACGTTTTTGGACAACTCCATTCTTTGAAGTTTCTGGATGCAAGCGAGCTTCATGTTAAAAGAAAATGAAGCATAGCAGTACATGCATTAAGGATAGAATAAACAGAGCTCTAACCAAAGCACAGAACTACAAAGACATTTACCTGAAGAGATCCATTGCTTTCCGTTTGTGCATTACTATTGTTCAAGCTTATAGTTGATTTTGTTGGCTTGTCATTTGGAACTTCTCTGGTGGTTGTATCAGAGCTGAGGCAACCTTTTCGAGGATATGGACAGTTAGGTTTTCTTTTAGGCCGTGGTGGAGGTATGTCGATGTCATGAGCTTGTCCCGGAGAAGTGCCGTTATTATTAGCTTCCTTTTCCAACTGCAATTTCCCAATTAGTTAGATACAGATAGATACTGATAATAAACCAGAATCACATGCTGGAGGAACAGTAAGTTGTGCATAGAACTGTTATTACTAGATTTTGTAGTTTCCAAAAAGATATCATCTTTGAAGGTAACTGAAAACCTTTGGCAGTGAGTTTCTAGAAGCCACCAGTACCAGGAACATCCATTTTGTAGCTGGAGGGATTTCGCCTCAATTTACATACTCAAACCAACCAGGAACCAATTGGAAAATACACAAGTTCTTTACAGTGCTAAGCTATGAGGAGATTACTGATGATCACCATGCCAAGGTTCTTTACTGATGAGTTTTGTTTAGAATTGTATGAGGAGACACTATATTGTGAGGAAAAGTGTGGGAAGGAAGCAAAAACCAGCAAGTATCTGACATGAGAATTTTTTTACACCCATGAGCCAAGCTATGAATTCACTGATGCTCACAAAAATTATCTGTACGTTGCGATGAATCATCAGAGTTGTAATCATACAAGATGGCTCCATGGAGGTTGGAACTGTACAAAACATGTCATTCTGCATGGAGCATGGTGCAACAGATGTTTTGAGATCACTACTACAGGAAACATGGGCATAAGTTCCTTCCATCATTATCCTGATGGTCCCAGATTAACATGACGATGTTCAGTTTAGAACAACGTCAACCATGACGTCCATCATCACTGACCAATTAGGACTGGCTATAAGGAGATTGGCAGTCTGCCACCAAGAAGCGCATTATGGCATTTAGCTAGATGCTAATGTGACTGGAGTGACAGATGATGGGGTACCAAAAGAAGGCAACAAACCAGACTAAGTAGCTAACTGTGACAAGAACCAAATATAAATTTGGTTAATCTGTTCAACTAAATCAAGCAACATATTGAAGGATAGTCACGGTGAACTTCAGGCCACAGACCAGCAGTTACTAGTTACAGCTATATGGTCGCAATTACTGCTACAAGCTTAATGCTACTTCATCTGAAGCTTTGGAATAGTCATAAGTAATAACCCTTCAGAGTCCACACTTAAACTGGCTCTTTGATGGCATTTTTAAAAGAATTGTCCTGTGCTAAGAATTATTTTAGGACCATCAACCCAAGGGCATTCCACAATTGCAAGCTTTCACTTTTCAGACTATCAATATCATGCTCATGGTTCAACACTGACCTTAGTGCCCATTTTTCGCCAAACAGGTGGGTATAGGTCAATATGCAGCTGGTACCCACCCTTTCGGCTCAAACCAACTTTTACAACAATAGGCCTGTAGTTGCTTCTAATTTACATCTTCCATGGTTCCATTCAAAATATCCAAATGAAAATGAAGATTCTGGATGCCAGAAAGCAAGGCACTTTTGGCAACTACACTAACCGGACGAAAAATCAGAACCAACTGCAGTATCCTAAACCCTGACACATATAGCATCCTAAAGCCTCAAGACACGTTTGAAAGCTCAGTCAATTAGTATCTGATAAGAATGTGTGAAGTTGATGACTGCATGAGTTTGCTGTCAACCTGCACCTACTAACTCAAAAGAATTTCACGGTTGCTACACATCCTGACAACCAATCCGCTATATCATGCAAGGTCAGATGGTAATGGCTGGTTGGATAAACATGAATTTTGATGACCCACAAAACCATCATGGTGAAAAAGCAAAAGAAAAACTAGCCCTAGCCTCCTTCCCCATCCGTGACAGTATGAGAGTGCAATTCCAACAAGGCCACTGCCGAGTCCTCCCCTACGGTTTTTGCTCAGCAAAAAAAAACAAGGCAACAAGTCGGTGTGTGTTGCAATTTACAGCAAGATGGTAATGTAGTCTCCACATGTGGCAGTATCACAGGATAGGCAGCAAAGAACAGAAAGCAGAGAAGAGAGGAAGGATGAAAATAAAGGGAAGATAAATTTTGTTGTTCCAACTCTCCATGTCGGTGTGTAGTTTTGCGGATGAACATCATCCTTTGGAAAATAAAATACTCAAATAGCTCTCGATCATTTTACATAATATAGATAGTGAAACATGTTAGATTAATGCTTTTACCTACGTTGATGGTGGCTCCAACAACATGTTAGCATAAATTTGCCATACAGTTCCTTAGGTATTTCCTGTAGTCCACTCAAGGGCATTCAAATATCCAATTTTACATTATGGACTCCATATGTGAATTTAACTAATACCATAATGTTTTCTTGCAGCATGGAAATGTAAATGAATTAATGAGAGAACCAGAGGTGTTCAATATCATCTTTCTGCAACATTACTAATGTAGTACAAATCAGCAAAGACTATTTAGCATATTTTGTCCATTTTAACATGCACTTAATATGTTCATCAATCAGCAGAGCATCAATTAAATAAAGCATCGTTGTCATGATATTCAAAAGAAACGAATCTTTGATTTTTCATGCTCAGCACTGCAGTACACAACTGTACAATGAAAGAAAGAAAGAAATATCTCAGTAAAGTGAAGACATAAACATCATGAAGCAAAGCACAAAATTCGTTCATTTTATAACTAAGGACAAAGATGAAACAGCCCGAAAATTAAGGAAGCAGTCAGACAATGTCACTAGCCAAGAAGATAGAGAAAGAACCTTGGTGAAGAATTTTTGAGCATGGCTTCTGATTTGCACAGCTGTCTTTGTCCCAACATGCTCTGTACAACAAGCAACAAGGCGAATAAGAAATTAAGCAAATAAGTTCATATCAATAACATAGTAAATTCATATAAGTAGGCCACCACTAATAATCAGCGAGCATTTTCTTATAAAAGATCAGCGAGTGCAAAACGATGAATTCAGAAATGCCGTACAATTACTCAAGGTATGCTAAATACGAAAATTCACCTTCAATGCGCTGCCAAGCTCTGCCATACAGTTTGAGGGCTTCAAGGAACCGTTTGTGCTCTGCCTCGGTCCACCTCTCCCGTTGTTTTGTGATTGTGTACGGCTTCCGCACCTACAAAAAAAGATCATGACAATGTTGTTTCTTTCACCACAAATTAACAGGCAGATCCATGAGCAACTCACCTTTATCACTGTTTCCTCACCAGAAGAATTCATCTCCATCTTTCCAGGGGAAAAAACAAAAATAGAAGTGTCGACAACTGGTCGCTTTGTCACTTGGAGTTGAGGTCTTCTACAAACAACACTGCTCCTCCTTCCGTGTCTCCACCTAAACGCTGAATCTGATGCAAGTAGTATCTCATACCTCCTGCTACACCTCTATCACACCAACAAGATAAATATTTCAAATTTGTGCACCCCAGACACAAAAAACAGCTAAATTAGTTGTTACAGACCAAGGACAAAACCTAGGGAATTCACCACTCTACTCATAAACTGAACTTGGAACATAATCTACAGGGTCAAGTTCACTCACCTACTTGAACTGATCCAGCTGGAGTCAATCTGCAAAATAATGCAACATGGCATGGCACCATTTTAATACGCATTCACCCCTTAAATAAATAAATTTGCACCCTCCCGACATTTAAAATATGAAGGCACTAAAAGAAAAGAGAACTTCATTTCATCCTAAATCAGACGTAGCTAATTAAGAAAATTAAAGAATTCTAACTACAAGAATAAATTGATCTAACAATGCTAGGAACAGTACCATTCCACTTACCTACTGAAAGCCGTTATTGCAGTTGCCTTGTTGCACACACGAACTGAGTCGGAAGAGTTTAATTTTCCTCCTATCTTGATCTTCAACTCTAGAATCAGATTAAAACTCTCAAGTATTCAGATCATGCAACCAAGCCACAAAAAGAATCAGATTAGACTCACAAAAGCAATCGAAACCATACAGAAGCTGAAAAGCAATAACACAAGAAGCAACCAAATCCTGATCACCAGCTAAGGACAAACACCCCCATAACCTATCAGAGCAATAAAGTCCACATTATTAGTGCGAGAGGTCCTATCAACTTCCAGCTATGAGTGCCAGTTCATGATAAAAAAAATGCCAAATCTCGCAGTAGCTCGAGACATATTGACAAACTTCAAAACTCAAATCAACCAAAAGCTAACAAGATCACAGCTGTTTTAGTGTATATGTGAATTGCCTAGGTATCAGATCCCAGGGTCATGGTTCGACTCCTGGTTTTCGCAATTTATCTAAATTGTTGTTTGCCCCCTCTTTGTCCACGTATAGGCCTCTTCTGTCATACGTGAGATTCGCACGCCGTCGCTCTCCTCCGGTTTCCACGTGTTGACTTTCCGCGCCACGCGTGAGAGGGGGTGGTTAAGTGTATATGTGAATTGCCTAGCCCTTTCCATAAGTTCGGACTTATGGTTGTGTTGGCTAGTGCATGTAACATGACAACAGCTACCTGAATAAACTGCGCTCGGAAGTTTTTCAGTACTTTGCTGGAAAGGGTACAGGGGAAAAAGTAGTCTGTGAATCAAAACAGCAAGCAGCACATATGCAGGACCTCAAGCTCAAGAATGATCATGTATACCCAGAGCAATTCCTACACTTGAAAGATACTAAAATGAGATCAATCAAAGAACTTTTGCCAAACTCAAGAAACAACATATTTGAGCTGCCAAGAGAAGAAAAATGTGCCACTATGAGACCAACAAGCTCCCTTGCTATAACTGATCTGGTTTGCTGCCTGGGTTAAAAACCAGTTGAACTATGAAATGGTGTATCAACAACTCTATAACATAAACTAATAATCAACAAAACACCTTATGCATTTTTACAAGAAATGAATGTGAAAACAAACTGAAGCACAATCCTGTAAAACATGAAATATTAACCTTCGTATACTAACCTAAATTTCCAAAATCAACCAAAGAACAAATCATAGACCTTCAACGGAAAAGAATATTCGATTACACTGTGTTATTTGATTCAAATCAGATGTTTCTTATTTATTATTTGATTTGGATGATGTGGTCCTAGAAATTAGAGCTAAGATTTTAGGAGTGCGAAGGCTTTTGTGGAGGCACAGAGCAATTGTGAGCTGTTATTGCCACGCAGTACGAGGGAAATCGACATAGTACAACGGACAACAAAGCCCACTGAGGCCATTAGACCTATGTCAACCCCAGACAAGGACCAGTCCGGCCGCCCTACCACGGGTGTGCGGACCGCCCTACCACGGGTGTGCATTTATATATTAGGTCCGGGTCACACGTATTCGACTCGAACATCTAACCCTCTGCCAATTACAAGTCCAACTATAGCCTAATTTGCACATTTGACAAAACAACCACCTTGGCAATTCGACTCGAACATCTAACCCTCTGCCAATTACAAGTCCAACTATAGCCTAATTTGAACATTTGACAAAACAACCACCTTGGCAAATAAGTGCATGGCCATCTTGTAGGCGCCATGGACAAACGTATGTGTAACTTTGACTTGATCCATTAATCATGAGCTCCATTGCTACTTGAATTCACATTTTCTTTCGACAAACGGAATATACTAATATCAAGGAGATACTAATTATACCCAGCCTCCGCACAACATAATGTCAAGAACTTGTCACGACATCAAGGATGCACAGCCAAAAAGACAAAAAAGAACCCGCTAACCACTCAGCAGCAGCCGGACCCAAACCACCACTAATGGCAACACCCAGACTGCAAAAGAGGTTCTCCAATAGCGACGCCTCCAATAAGAGAACAGTGCAAAAGTATCGTCGCCCAATCATTAGATCATGGGTTTTCACCCCCAAGAAAGTCTGAGCGAACGGCAAGAACTCCATCATTGCTAGGTGCAACCAATAAAGGCCAGACCCAGAGTTTGGACCCTATTAATCAAGACTCGATACTCGAAGAGCACCACCAAAAATTGAAGCCACCTAGTGCTGCCACCGCCAAATCCAATAAAGGTCGGACCTAGAGTTTGAACCCTATAAATCAAGACTCAGTACTCTAAGAGCACCACCAAAAATTGAAGCCACCTAGTGCTGCCGCCCCCACATGCCGAGGATGCTACTGCAGATTACCAATCACCAGGCTCACAGTCATCACGAGTACGGTTTTGACGTGGACATCGTCCCGCAACGCAATCGTGCCCGCACAATGGCTTGTGAAGCTTGTCTTCATCGCATCGAAAACCCCTACCACTGTTGTTACTTACTAGATTCAAACTCGAGACCTTCTTTCCATCCAATCATAACCGCCTTAACATTCCCCGTCTTTGCCAGCACGATGGTAATCGTGGCATAGATGCCCGATGGCGTCGTGCCCGATGGTGCCAACGATAAGTGGGGCTTTGCAACACGCTTCCTTGAAGCGGCACGGGCTGAGGTATGCAAACGCACCCGACCCGAATCCATCTGATCCAAAGGTCCATGAGCGCACTGCGCATATCCGTGTAGAGAATTGGGCCGTTCGACGAGCCTCTGCTCCCCGAGCTGCACCCGCGCACTTGGTGGAAGTACGCATAGGAGTTTCCAGATTCTGACCCGCACATAGATCGGCGACGGTTTGATCCGAGGCAACCGGTTAGGCCGGATTGGGGTCAGCCAGCGGCAGCCAGATCGAGGATGGCTGGAAGTAGGCATATCGATGAGGTGCACCGGATAGAGACCTCTAGGGCCGGAGAAAAATAAAAGTATATTACTCCTTCCGTTCCTTGATGTAAGGTGCCTAAGGTTTTAAGAAAAAATCCGAAATATAGTGTACTTCTTTCCACCACTCATCTGAATATTTTTTTTAGAAATTTGATTATGTTTTCTTCATCACAGTCAATGCTCCAACGATTTCTTACAAGCTCTTGTTTTGTGCCCAGAAACTTCCCGGAGTATCCGCTCAATGCCATCACACATCGATCATAAAGTCATCATATCTAAAAACGCCACTATAGCGTCACCAGTGTAGCCTAGTTCCCTTATATATGCTAAAGCGAACAACTCATATATGAGGTGCCACGTATAAGCATTACTAAACTCATCATCCTCTCTCTTGTTGAGAGCATGTCTGAAATTTGAAGGAATTTCCGTTGTTGCCTTGAGTCTTTCCGAGTCAAAATCACAATTGTCTCATCCCTAACTATAGCACTCTGCCTCCTGCATTTTTATCTACACTTTTTCTTTGTGCACCAAGCAACACAAAAGTGCACTAAACATCACAGAATATACGAATTGCCCTCTTCACGCCTTTGACATTCTAGACTTTCCACTACTTTCTTTGGTTATCCATGGGCGACTATTTCCCATCTAACGACGATCTCTATAGACCTAGTCACCAACTTGAACCTCGTACTCACCAAAACCACTCTAACATCCTTCTCACACTTGTCTAACCACTAGTGTACTGCTTTGTCAATATGTCCCGTGCATTCCGCATCTAGCCACTATTGTCCTGGTTGAGTCTCCTAAGTCATGAACCCACACCTCCTGAACCTGCACTATAAAGAACCACCAATCATAACCGACTGATGCCAAGTTGCACGCCTAACCCAGACCACTGAGCTCTAGCCCAGATCACGTGTTTTTCGCTTTTCCAATAGAATAGGCTTCATTTATATGCACTTACATCATAGACCATCCATCAGCACTAAGTGGAATGTTCACCTCAAACATGACTACATTGTGGATGATCAGTCCACCCTTGCGGTTGCCAACTCGAGATCTCTCTTCATGTGTGCGTACACCACCTCGAATCGACATCGTGAGATCACCCATGGGCCCTCAGGTTGCGTGTGTGTTGGCACGCCACATGAGTTGGACACCATGAGAGTTACACTATTATGTTGTCATAGTTGATCATATTGTCATCTTCTGTTTTGGCCGACCTCGTGTCAATCTGCCAGCTCGAGCCAACACTAGTAGAAAAAGGGGCTATAGTCCCGGTTGGGAAGGGCCTTTAGTCCCGGTTTCCCAACCAAGACTACGCAATTGGGACTAAAGCCCCCCCCCCCCCCCCCCCCTAGTCCCGGTTTGCCATGAACCGGGACTAAAGGCCCTCCACGTGGGTGGAGCCATGCGCGGGCGGGTGAAGGACCTTTAGTCCCGGTTGGTGCGGGTGAAGGACCTTTAATCCCGGTTGGTAGCACCAACCGGGACTAAAGGTTTGTGTATTTTTTGTTTTCTTTTCGATTATTTTTCAGGGTTTAGGGTTCAGGGGGTTAGTGTTTAGGAGGGGTTTAGGGTTTCGGATTTTGTGTTTTCCATCGTGTGGAGATCACGTCGATGCGCCAAAAACAAGTTTTCGTATACATAAAGTTCATACTACATGGAGATCACGTTGATGCATATACATACTACATGGAGATCACGTTGATGCATATACGTAAAGTTCATACTACAAGGTTTGTGAGCATTAGTCCCGGTTCCAAACATGGCCTGGACTAAAGGTCAGATCCGAAGGCTGTTTTCTAATAGTGCAAACTGGTCCAACTGCACCACACGCTCCAAGCTCTCCGAGCCTTATGCGCATGTTGCCCCTTCCAAGCTTCATGCAACATCTTGTTCGTGCACCACATCACGTCGCATTAACCTAGGCATTTCTGGCCTAACCATCGAACACATGGTACTCCTCGCCACTACGCCATAGGTGTTTGGGCCAGCTCATGGTGTCCACGCGCACCTCTTGGTTCAGTGCCTCACACACACCTTTACAAACCGCATGCTCACCTCCTAGAGTCATATGTCCTGAGTGCTGCACCACGCGCCTTGGAGCACTCACGCATGCATGTGTGCTTTGCCACGGACTTGCCGCAATGTCTATTGATGCTTTCAGATCGATCAAAATCAACTTACCAAGACTATCTTTGACCTCCATTTTCTTCATAACGAATCATCAATTGGAATGATGTTGCTCTTTGATCGCTTCCGTCGATTGGAATAGAAATCAAGTTCATTGGGCTTTCGTTGTCCGCCATGGCGATTCTACCGAAATAGAAATCAAGTTCATTGGGCTTTCGTTGTCCGCCATGGCGATTCTACCGACATAACTTCCAGCACCCACGATCACTTTCGATCCTCCTCGAGGTAAACGAAATAACGTGACCTTCAAGCCTTGCTTATATACCACTTGTTAGAAATCTAAGGCTCACATCGATCATATGAGGACAAGCAATCGCAACACGGCTCACATCGATCATATGAGGACAAGCAATCGCAACACGACACCGAAATACTGAGCAAGCAGACGTGACACGGATCTAGCGCCGCCAGCCCTTCTCGCCACAAGACAGGCTAAAAGGGAGGCGACTCCTTTTACCCCGATCTCCATCGACGAGGGTGTTTGTCCCCTCTCCCTTCGCTTGCTGCTCCGACGATAGGTGGGAGGGGGGCCCGTTTCGCCTGTCTGGTTTGCTAGCTAGGGTTAGTATGTCATGGTGCGTCGTCAGGGTGGTGGAAGCGGCGCCCGATCAAATAAATCTGCCTCACCTCCACTCTCACACCAACGTTGTCCTTCATGACGACGTGTCGGAGTTGTTGGCACGGTGTGTTTGCCGATCCTTCAAATCGACAGCGTTAGGGTCCATGGATGGAGTCGGCGAGACGGCGGCAACGACTCCATCAGATGTGGCTTTCCTCCTGCTCTATCCCCAGTTTTGCTATGTTGCCTCCGGAACCATGGTGGAGCAGGCGGCGGATCTAGGGTCGGGAAAGCACGGGGAAAATCCCCAGCTGACATGCCATAGCGATATATGCCTCGCCGCGTGCGGGAGGCCCGGTCTTCGGCTCAAAAACCCTTGATGGCGATGGTGCTTCTCTGGTTCCGGCGACGACAACGGAGGCCTTTCTCCTTGTCCGCCGGCAAGCGTCTCGGCAGTGCAAGTGTGGGCGATGGCCGATAGTGTCGGTGTGTGCAGGGACCCCCAAGGACTATGTTGTTTTTTTCTTTGTATGGGGGTTCTTTCTACAAAGTTTCTAGGACACTTTTCTCAACGCGATGTCTTTGATAGTTTATGTGAGGATATTTTGTAGTCTCTTTTTTACATTAGTGAAATACACTGTTACTTAAAAAACATGACACCGAGATGCATTGACGAGGTTCAACGAACTTGTGTACTGCTCGGGTCATGACTATAGGCCCTCCTCCCATATACTAAATCGACATATACTACAACCAACGACAAAGCTTGCTGACGCCATCAGACCTATGTTAAACATCGGGCCATGACATGTCTGACACCCCTGCAAGGGCGCCCTAATCTTCCCCATCGTAATCCTGTGTCTAGCCTACAACATCGTCTAATCTACTTTGGCTACCCCGCGGTGGCTTTTTGTATTAGTCCCGGGTTAAATGCGTTCAACTCAAACACCTAATCCTCTTCAATAACATGTCCAATTACATTCTAGCTCATAAGCATATTCGACACAATTCCAACCTAGTCCACAGAAATTGCAGTTGCACACTCGGCGTAGGTGGTTCATTGCATGTGTGGCCATGACATGTAATTTACATGTAGAATGATTTCATCTATCAAAATTCAGTGATAGAGGTTGAGAAACACCGCATGGGGAAATTATGGACGCAACCGACATAGATGATGTTGAAGTCAATCAAGAAGTTGTTTATGTCAAACTGGTGAGTCGTTGACTAAATAACCATGTTTGCAATATACTTTAAAGTAACCCCTAACTTGTCTCTAGAAATAGACCCTTGCTTGCCAAGTCCAAACTATTTTTTAAGAAGCAAGGTTTTGGCAAAAGGGGCGAGACTAGCCCCAGGGCTATAATACCCTTGGCATGTCATGGTAGTTCTTTCTTCCATGTCAGATATTGGTTATTCTCAAAACTTTGTTTTGGTGGGGTCAATCTCAACATAGGAAAGGATTACTACAACTTTTTTTTGGCGCACCCTCACATTTTTCCAGATTTACATAAATAAATCCCATGCGTCCTACACCTTGGGTTGTTTCCTATTTTTATCATCGGAGTTTGTTATTGTTGAAACTTTTAAATTTGGTTGGTTGGGTTGTGCATCATTGTTAGTCCAAGGCCGTGTGTAAACTCTAGCCTCCATGCAACATTTGTGCATCATTGTTATTCCTAGGCCGTGTGTAAATTTTACGGTAAACTACCTTAATATGCATATGTTGCTTTAGGATTCCTAAACTCTTTTAAAAGAGTAGTACTTAAGCCAGTTCAGGATTTTTATCATAAAAATATGTTGTCTCCTAATCAAGAAACCTACGGTTGTTTGATTAGGAGACAAATAATATTTTCTTCTTAGTACAGTTCGCTATACCACTATTTTAATCAAAGTAACTCACCGGCTTAACTATATCACATTAAGATGCTCTTTCCCAGCATATCAAATCCAGAATAAAATATTATGTGGTGTTTTTTAAAACAACTTCAGATCATCAACAGTATCATATTAGATTCAGGGATCTGATAAAAGCACACCTAAAAAAAACTTGTACCTAAATTAACAGGTCGACCCTACAGTCTTCTACCTGCAGAAACTTAAAGCAGGAAATCACTCTTCATTTAATCCCTCGCCACACTAAAAATAAACATTTGCATCCATCGCGACCTAGAAAACTGAGACTAGCTAGAGCAAGAAGCACGCACGACCTACTAGACTCTATAGCAAATAAATCACAGCTCAATAGACTTAGCAGTCATGCTAGAACAAGCCAATCCGAGGACTGCTTTCCCTCCCATTTGTTAAACACAAAAAGCATAAGTCATCTGATCGGTGAAGCAGCACCGCTCAGTGAACATCTACAGCTCAAAAGTCTTAATAGTGAATCCATGATCATTTGAGCACGCTAAATCAAGCACTGCAAGTACAGAGAACGACCAGGCCGAACAAACCGTGGGCTGCGTCACAAACTACACCGAGAAACGGAGGAAACAGTCGCACCAGAAAATTCTGGAAGATTTGTATGGGTTCTAGCTAGGTTACCTCGAGCGAGCAGCAAGGGAAAAGCTAAGAGCCCAGGTCGCCTCGTCGCCCGCCCAGCCCGACCTCCGCGCGGCGGCCTGCACCGAACAAGCCACCACGCGCACAAAATCAAATCAAATCAACAAAAACCGGCAGTTCGTCACGCAAAGCGGAATCTCCCAAGCACCTACCTCAAGCGACCGCCGCGGCGGGGCGCCGGCGTAGCAGCTCCGCTTGCACAAGAAGCACCTCCGCTTTTGGGATCTGGCTACTAGCTAGGACCAAGAAGCGTGCGCGCGCGAGCGAGCAAGGAAGGAAGGAGAAGAAGGATCGAGATGTCGGGTACTCGGGTGCGGGCCTCGCTGTGTGCTTACTTCTGGCCCTGTATGCTGCGGCTCGTGGAGACTCCAGGGTGGAGAGGCTGCGTTTGTGGCCGGGGCGTGTGGGGGTCGCTCTCGGCTCTCGTCGCCGCGAGAAATCTCAGCCACTATCTTTACTTGTGGATTTCTCGGCATCCTCCCCCTCAATCTTGCTACCGCGCCCTCCTAAGACACTCGAAATTGCAAGTTATACTAACCTTGTTTACTTCTGTCTCATGGGTGAATTAATATAGACCACTTTTTTATTCACAGGAAAAAATAGGAGAAAACATCAAAGTTATTCTAGGTCTCTGTATGAGTGTTGTGGTTCGGACCGGAAGCCTCGAATTTAAAGAAAAGGAAAATCATATTCTGAAGTTTTAAATAATTCTAAAATGCAAGTTATACACTTTATACATCAAGATGCTCTCTCATAAATTTTCAATAATTATTTTTTTACACATGTTTCGTGGGTCTGTAGGAGTAGCTAGTTGTACCGCTGTTATAGACCCGCATGTTTGTATTTTGTATCTAGCCCATAAATAAATAAAATTCCCATGAAATATTACATGCAAGTGTTGAGCGTCTATATGTACTTGTGAAAAAATCATATTCTTTTGAAAATCAAATATGTTTTTGGTTACTAAAGAAGGGATTCAAGAGCCCATGATCTTTTGTGTTTTCCACCTCTTATATATTTTTTGAGAGCATTTCCACCTGTTATATGCTTTAGTCAGTGCATGTATATGATTTATGTGATATATTGATACCGGGTGAGATGATTGTAAATCATGTTTGCACTAGTTTTTGTTTTCGTTTTTCAAAACTCCATTGTATATTATCGGTATTGATGCACTCTTTTTTCTTGAGGAATTTGACGACGTATGAATGAAAATGGCCGGTGCTCTTCTTTATCGAGGGAATAGGAATATAACAAATGTCAATGTTGTTTCAGACCTCTCACACACTTTGAAATGTGTGTGTATAAAACTTGTGTGGTCCAGAGACTCCATATCCATAGTGGTATTTAAGTGTGCATCTTAGTCATAATTTAGCAAGAATTATCGGTTCGCTCGTGAATTTTCTATTGTTTTGACGTATCAAGATGTACAGAGTTGTCACAACTTTGTGGTTCTTGTATCCTACTTGGTGACGATTCACGGTACGTAGGTTATTCTCACTCAATAATGCATTGCAGGAATAACCAAGGATTCTTGTGTGTATCTTTTATGAAAACATAATGTATAATATAATCAACTCCATTTAAACTATTAATGAGAAACATTTTTCGATTCAAACATTCAACCTTTTTGGAATTTATCAGTAAGGAAAACAGAGTTGACCAAGCTACAAGCTATTTACATGTTAACTGTACTCACAGTTCTAGCCTCTTCTAGGAGTGATCAGTGTCTTTTCCATAAAAAAAAATTAACTTGAGACTTGAGAGGTCACGGTGTGTACTACTTCATACTGTATGTCGCAAAAGCAAGTTCGGTAGAAGCAAAACCAGTTTTCCTAGAGCTACTCGCAAAACGCAAACTTTCAGGGACCAGAAGCAAAAACACAAAAGAGGGCCGTCAGTACCACTAGCTGGATATTTGCGGCCAGGAATGACTTAAAAATGGCCTCAGCCCCGGGCCCACAAGGAGGGGCACCTGGCTAAAATATAGCGGCCAGCCCCGCGCTTTTTCCCAGAACCCCCACAACATGTGGTCTCCCGCGTTCCACCACGCGCCAGCGTCATCTGGGTCGTCAATCCCGTGCGTTCCCCCTGGACCGGCCGTCCGATCTCCAAGAAGGCAACTCGTGGCTGATGTCTGCCGGACACAACGGACGGTCCGGATTATCCACGCCTCAGATCGTTCGGTGATGCGGGGACTGACTGGGTGGGACGACCCGCACGGGCTGCCTGGTGGGCGGCTGAGAGGGCGCTTTTGAACTTGCGGCTGTGGTAGAAAAGCGCATGGGACGTGGGGCCCATAGGGCTACGCGGGAGGCCTGGATGCGAGAAGAAGGAAGAGAGGTCTCCGTTCCGTTACGGTGGGCCCCGCCCGGCTTCTGTACCCTGTCGGCGTCTTATCTTTATGAGCGATCGTGTAGGCCGTGGCGTGGCCTGGTGCTTTGTTTATTCGAGGCTAACGAAGGTGACAAGTGTCGACTGCTGAGGGCTCTGGAATATTTGCTGAATATTTCTTTTCTTTCTTTTCCTTGGTTTGCGATTCGGATCGAATTTTTTTCTGCCTTTGGTTCAGTTCCTTTGTTTTCTCTTGGTCACAAAACATAATGTTTGCATACATTATGCGAGTTGTAACATATCTACAATTTTCCTTTCAACTAGATAAGCAAAAATTGTGTGGACCAAATCCATAGCTAGATTAGTACTAGCCAAGTTATATCTCTAACGGTATCACCGTAGTGTGTGCACCATACCATTGTTACGTTAGTGCTAGCCAACTGGTATCTCTAACAGTATCACCATCGAAAAAACCGCCAATCAAAACATCATAAAATACACGATAATATCTAAAAAAACACGATATTTTGCATAGCCATCATATGTGATGTAGAGACTGTCGAAGCCTAAATTTTTTGTTGCTTATACTTGGGTATACGACATGGTAATTATAAATGACTATGGACACACCATGTGTCGTGGGGTAGATAACACGGCAGATGCTACTTCGAGGTAGCTTGAGTTGATGGGCAAGGCGACACTGGCGTCTGGGAGATTGTTTAGCACTGCAGGGACAAAGGGTTTACCCAGGTTCGGCCTCTCCATTGGAGATAAAGACCTACTTCCTGCTATCTTGTTATTGATCTCGATAACCCGGCTACGACAACAGAGCCGGATCTCGATCTAGGTTACAAGGTTGTGATGTTTCTCTCGATGGTTCTCTCGCCTAAGCTTGGATCGTAAAGGTCCTCCTCTACTAGAGCTCAGGGACCGGTTTATATAGACGACCGGGTCTCCTGGCACTTTACAACACGAACCCGGGCTCCACCCAGACTCGGAATCCTACTCTAGCTCTTCTAGCCTTCGTGTCTTCCAAGTCCTGAACCGCCTCTGGTCTTCTAGAAACTTCCCTTCCTGAACCGGGTTACCGCCAAAGCCTCTGGCCCAGCAACATAACCCGGCCCATGCTGATGGTTAGCTGGCCTGGCCGGGCCTCCTGCCTGGCGGGTCATGCTTCCCTCTTCATGGGCCTACCGGGTTATCATCCCCCCATCAGTAGCCCCCAGATTAACCTGGTTGCCAGGTTGGCATGCTCTGCTTCTTATTCTTGAATATTGCTTCTTTGAGCAGAACTGATATCCTGGCCAGCCGGGTTAATCACCTGAAACATAAAATAACACATAACAAATTTAATATTAGAACACATCTCTTTTCTCCTTTGCTTGGACAGTCTCTTTGGCGGTTCACGCCGTAACCCGGTTATCTCTTGCCGGGTTCACACGCCCCGGGTTTCACTTCCTACACTTAGTGAAAATTATCGCCTAACTAAAATCCATCCTTATCCATCTTAATCACGATCTTATCATTTAATACTCCGTAATTATCTCATTCCGTTTGTCGTTGACTTTCAGTCAAAGATCCTTATCTCTTCGCTTTTTACCACAACACCCCTAGGGTTTTTACTGTGCCTATAAATAGGAGACCAAGAGACACCGCAGTCACTTTCCCTCATTCAACTCATCTTCTTCCTCGCGCACGCACTGTAGCAGCCGCGGATCCAATCTCAAATCGAGCCTCCCAATCTCCTGCAAGAAGATCCACAGGTACGTTTATCCCACACATCCGTGCTCCGCACTTGATTCCAACTCGAATCTCGTCCAGATTTGCTTCGCATTTCCCCCTCTACACATCTACATCTAGAACTAGGGTTTCTTATCTCCATTGCTGTGCTCAGAGAACTTCGAAGCTCCTCAGCCATGGTGAAGGACAAAGCGAAGGCCGGAGCTCCCCGTGCGGCGAAGAAGCTTGCAAAGAAGCCTCACAGCACCCACGCCGGTGCATCTGGCTCCGCCGCCCCCGCTGCTACTCAGGTCAACTGGACCAAGTCCACGTTGACTAACTTGATGCTTCAAGAATACGTGAACTGCGGCGAGGTCTGTAACATCCCAATTTTGTAACTAGTAAAATAATCAAAAATTGGGAACCAACAAAAACTTTTTGTTGCTTGATGTGTGTTGCTTGTTCTTGATATTGCTTTGATTGTTGAGTGATTTAAATTCTTGCACTCAAAATTTGAAAATAGAAATAAAACACACAAAATGCAAATTGACAAATTTAATATTCCTCCAACAAGAAAATAATGTTTTCTTTCAAACAAAATTCAGAGAGGTGATAATTAAACCACTCTCATAATTTTCCCTAATATTTTCTCTCCCAAATTCTTTTTATTCCAAAAACCCTAAAAATAAAATTCTATACGTTTCTTTATTGTTTTAAAATCACAAAATGTGCTATGTAGCACATATCAAATAAATTCTACCACCATACCAAAAACCCTTGTTTATACATATGAATCACAGTATGGAAATAAAATCAAGAAATTTGAATTAAAGTTTCACTGAAACATTTCATCGAACACTTGGTGGGCACTGCCCATGTTCTTCCCCAAATTCTGAAAACCGAAATCAAATCGAAGGATTGAGTGGACTATTCTTCGATTCCTCTCTGCCATCTCTCTCTCTCACCTCACTGAGCCACCAGAGCATGGAGAAAGCCAGCAATTTGGGCCAGAGGCTCGTGCCCGTCGACGAGCGCACGCCACCGTGCTGCTCTGCGCTGCGCCGTGCTGGCCGTCGCTGGCTTGTCGAGGAGAAGACGCCACACTGACCCCTCTCTGCCTCTCGCATCCCCTCACCTCTCACCGCACTCGTCAGGGCCAGAGGAGACCACTGCCTGACGCCCTGCCTCGCCGTACCACTGCAGCTCTGCGAAGTCGCCGTGTCCAGCCCGTGCGTGGACGCCGAGCCGTTCTTCACCACCACGGCACCCCAGCTCGCGCTGCTCGCCGCAGACTCGCTCCTGTCACCCCTCAACCTCTCCGACACGTCCACACCACCGCTGGTGCCCTGCAGCAACGCCAGCGAGCCGTCGCACTCCGCTGCCACGCCATGGACGCCGTCAGTCCACGAGCGTGCACGCAAGCCACCGTGACACCCCACTCCCTCTACGCCCCTGCAGAGCTCCCCTACGTCGCCACGACACCACACCGCCACCAATGCCTAGCTCTCCCACTCCCCAGACCCCTCTGTACCCCGTGCCATTGCCGGCCGTGGAGGAACTCCGCTATAAAAGCCGCCCCGCACCACCTCTTCTCCCCGCACCTCTCCACCACCTCTCACCCACTCCTCACTCTCCCGTGCACCGCCAGGAGGGCGGCCACGCTGCGGCATTTCTCGCTGCTCAAGTTGAGCACAGCCACGGGCTGCCGTAGCCGAAGGTGGACGACGACACGGCCACGCCGTGCTGCTGCTCTCACCTTCCCCTTTTCTTTGCTCACTCGACACTCGAAACACACCGCACTCACCCACCGTTTTCTCTCCTTGTTCCATGCCCAGGAGCCGCGCTAGGAGCTCGCTGGAGTGGCGCACGGCCGAGGAAGAGGAGCTGCTTACCGGGGACGATTCAGTCGATCCCAGCAAGCACAACTCACGCCAGAGTTTCCCCGCACCATCCGCCGTCGATCCCCCTCATCTCCGCTTCCACCCGAGCCCCAGGTGAGCGAATCGTGCCGCCCCGCTGTCGCCGGCCACGGCGGCGACGCCAGACCAAGGTCGTCGCCGATGGTTTGCTTGTGAGCCGTTAGATCTGCATCCAACGGTTAGGTACCGGTTCGGTTAGGTTAAGTCGCTGACTGGCGGGCCCCACCCGTCAGTCTTTTAATCTTTTTCTCCGCGCGGGAGAAAAATTCGTTGAGCCGCTGACATGTTGGACCCACTTGTCGGGTTTTTCAACATTATCCACTCCATTTTTATAATTCGAATTTCTGATAAATCTAGAATTCAATACTGGACCCAACTTTGAAAATCAATAACTCGAAAAATATAAGTCCAAATAAATCAAACTAAAATTCTCTGGTTAGCTTATGAAATTCTTAATCCAACCCAAGTGGTCTCATCTTGTTTGGATATACAACAAAAATACCGTATTAAAAATGCCACAGAAGGTATAATTTAGAAACTTGTTTGTTTCTGATGCTCTGTTAGTCCAAATGGAGTGATTCCAATTTTGTTAGCTTGGTATTGTGAGTACTTAGCTGCCCTAATGTTGGTAGATTTAATTATGCAGTAATAATTGTTTGGCATTAGATTGAATATAGAAAACCCTTCTGCACTGTTTGAATTAAATAAGATTAATGGTAAATCCAAATTAGCTGAAACCAATTTTGTTGGATCACATTTAGTTAGTACTATCTAATCCTAAATTGGCATAAATTTAGGAGAAGTATTATTACAGTAGTTAAGGATTTAGTGAATTTAGCTTTCTGTAGTAAAAGATTTTTAGTGCAATAACCTTTAACCTAAATAGACCTAGACCAATTTTGTTGGATTAGTTTTAATCAGAGCTAGTTGACCCTAAATTGGCATAATTTTGTGATCAACAGAACTTAAGTTGTGGAATTAAAACTTGTGTAGTTATTTCTGCCATAATTAAGTCTAGCTCAATTGCTAGTTAAATCACTTAAGTTAAAACCCAAATGTTGCTTTGTGTGTATGGCAGTAGCATTGTGTGGGACTTGAGTGTTGAATTGTTGTGATACTTGATTGAATAGTATAGTAATTGTTTGCCCTTGTTTGTTATACGACGTTTAGACGAGACCGTTGCCGGGACTTGCGAGGAGGAGTACTTTGAACAGCAGGAGCAGGAACCCGGGAACTTTGCTGAACAAGGCAAGCTACTTCACTGAGCTTGCATCTATATACATCTATTTTGATTTACCTGTTTTACTTATAAGAGCATAAATGATTTCTGTGGTGTCTGCCACGAAAGCGATGATTTGAAAACCCTTTTTCCAAAATTACAAGTATATTGTTGAGGCACCCGATATAGAGGTGTTAGCGGTATACAATGATTTCTAAATGAACTTGTTTTACTCCAAAGCCTTCTATGAAAATCTTTTGGTGGGATTACAAACCACCCAAGTTTTGATTAAAAGTATTTTTGCTCTGAAAAATTAGAAATGATTGTGAAAACCTTTTTAAAAGGGTTTATGAAAAACTATTTTGCCACCTTATATAGAAGTATAAGGTAGTTATTTAAAACTATAGGATGGGAAAAACAATGTTTTCTCGAAACTCTCTTTTAAAAATACTTGGATAGACCTGCCGGAAGGTCGGTGCTCAGTTGAAGAAGGTTGGTGTTGTTTTTGAGAAAAATGCACATTGTGTCCTAGTACTATGACGACCAACCATTATCCTGTGCGACCACACTTACCCACATATGGGCAAGGGCGTAGTCATATAATTTGCTCGTGTTAGTACTGGATGCCTCAACAACGAGGATAACCTCGTTCCATGAGGGGATGGTCTGAGGACCTACCCCCTGACCTGGGTCCTCTTCAGTGTTGGTCTACCGGAAGCCGGTATGGACGTGTTTGGAGGAAGAGGATTGAAGGGCTCCCTTGGGTCCGCCGGGCAGAACTACGAGTCCTCACACTTAGTTCCTGAGGGTTTGAGTGTCGATGGAATGTGTCGTAGCGGCAGGGTCCTATACTAGCATGAGCAAAGGACAGGCTATGGCCGGGAACTCAACTTCGCATACCTCTGGTATGGCGGGACGTGGCTGACACGATGAGTGACCGGATGGGTGTGGGAAAAGCGTACTACCTCTGCAGAGTGTAAAACTATTCGAATAGCCGAGTCCACGGATGTGGACAGTTGGAAGGCTGTCCTAAGACCATGTGCAAGTTTTGAGAAAGGTGTTGAGTTTTGGAAGGAAGTTGGCTGGAAAGGTTATTTCGTACCTGTACCAATGAGTTGGTTCGAGGTAGCGACGGGCTTGGAATCAGGGCAAGAAGTTGTTTTTCGAGGAAAAAGTTTTAAAAGAGATTTCTTACCCTTTTAAAAGAAGGTGTATTTTCGGGAAAAAGATTTAAAAAGACTTCTTACCTTTTTAACAAAGATAGTGAGAAAACTACTTTCCAAAATGTTTTGTCTTCAACAGGATTAAAAATCTACTCTTCTCCTTTTAAAAGATTTGAGGTTTTTCCTAAAAATAAAAGTCTTTGAAAATTTAAAACTAGTGCATGTTCCTGTTGGGGTAGTTTGCGAGTACAATCAAATGTACTCATATTGGTTTCGTCCCTGGCTATTGTCTTAGCCAGATTCCAGAGAAGAGCAGTTCGACGAGAGGAGTTCACTGACGTCTTTGCGAACTAGGGCGCTTCCCAGTCAGCTGCCTGTAGGGTAAAGGCGAATGACTTGGGCTCCACGTTGATTTGGTGATTCCGCTGCAAGTACCTTATTGAAGCTGATCACTTCAAGCACGTAAGTAAATAATTCGGTATTTGTGGGTGTTCTGTGATACCAACTCAAGTTATGTGCAACAGCACACTGATCATGGGACTGTTGCAGGAAACATAACGAGTATCTCGGATAATTAATCCGGGGTCCTCACAGACTTGGTATCAGAGCCATCCTGACTGTAACAGACCTTAGTTAGCATGGACGTTAGTTAGGAAGAGAATATTTTGTTAAAAATATATTAACACCAAAAATATATCCTTATCTAGGGAAGTCCAAAAATGGCTCCCGCTCTTCTCGTCTTCTCTATTTACCTCTGAATCTTACCTTTCTATTTTAAATTTTACTAAAGGTTTCTCTACTCTTTCTTACCTGTTCAAAATACTTGACGATGAACCCAAAGAGAGACCTAATTAGCTAGCACCTACAAAGAAGAAGCAACCATCTCAATTACTCAACATTCAACATCAAGTTCATTGGTCTACAAATGCCAAGATCATCGACATCAACCAAATCAAGAGATCTCTGAAGACCTCAGCTCAACCTCAGCAATTCTACTCAAGTGGCTACTTCGACAATCTCAGTGTCTCCAGTTGAAGACTAAGGCGACGAACTGAAGATTTCAGCACCCCTGTCTAACCAAGACCCATAGGAACAGCTTATGATAGGAACTTTAGCCATACTACCCGACTACGAGTATTAGGCGTCCATTGGTACTAAATGTACCCTGTGTGTTTGTTGTTTGTTTGACGCTCCCTTACAGTGAGTCCGCGGATCTGACCCCTCCCTGCCTAACCGGCATGGCCAGGCGTCGGTTCACAGTAGAGTGCAGTAGGGCTTGTCCCCACCACACGAGTGACGCTCCCCGGGTTCTTCCCCAGAAAGGAGCCGACACACCTAGCTTATAAAAGGCCCCGTTCCATCTGCCATCTATCCCCACTCACCACCCTTAGCGACCCAAATCTCCTGAGGCAAGAATCCCGTGTTCTTATCCTTCATCCAGATCCAAAGGAACCCATGGCAAACCTCAGAGTTGTCATGGAAACCACTGCCGAGGAGCATAGTGGGTTTCCGCTGATGCTTTGGAAGGCCGTCTGCCACATTCTTGGTCGGCCTGCCCGTCCTCGATATGTGGTGTTCGAGAACTCTCTTCCGCTCGCCGGGAGTGAATTCCAAGTCGAGGTGCATATCGGCTCGTGCCAATTGGGCATCAGTCCGACTTACTTGATCCAGGGTAAGAGCATGCCTACCCTAGATCTAGCCCTCCAGGTAGCAGCCTGGGAAGGACTTGTCCGTCTCCGGTACTCAGAACCGGCAATGGCGGTAAGCCGAGCTTTCCACTTCCTCCCAGCCATACCTGAGCATGTTGCGGAGGCTTTCCAAGCTTCCATGGGACAGGAAGCTGACCCTGCCGTAATCACCCTGGTCACCTATGGAGCTGCAATGACAAGATTCAGTCACACCCTGATGGAGGAACTCATGACCACAAGGCGCCACCTTGCTCGTGCCCGCCGGGAACTGGGTCGAGCAAGGAACCTACCCACTTCCCACCGTGGGCAAGCTCAGGATGCAAGACAGTCGGTCCTAGATGAATTGCTGGACCACAGCATTGACGCATCGGTGACACAAGCTCTCGCCCGAGTTCAGCAGCCACCCCAAGAACCAGGCGTAGTCCTCGAAGGCGTGCCTGTAGATCCCCACCCCTTGGAGACAGAGATGTGGACACCACTCTTTGTCTCGGTCACGTTTCACCGACTCCTAGAACCTCTCAGGCAGAGTAGAACCCAGGTTTAGTTAGCCTGACCAGCGCTTGTGTGTTTGTGCGTGTGGATCAACAAAGTTGTTAGTCTGTTGTTGGTTTGTTGCTTGTTTTCTCGTGTGTCTTGTAATGCAAGGTTGTTGTCTGTTCCCGGCTGATGTTAGATCAGCCCAAAATAAAAACTTGGTGTTCTTATCATCTTGTTAACCACTTGGTTGACATCTGATGGAATGTCATGCTGTTTTTTTTTCAGTTAAAAGTTTTAAAAAGAAACCACAGATCACTTAAACAGGAACCGTATGTGACCCCAGACGCATACCCCTGGAATCAATGCAAACTTTGAATGGGACTATTTTGTAGTATGCAAATTATTTTTGTGTGTGTTCTCCTACATGCAATCACCCACAAGGTTCCTCACCCAATATGAACCTTGTGCCTGCATGTTAAAGAAAGGGGCCCGAGCCCTCCACGAGATGTGAGCCTCGCAAGCCTTAAAATGCTTGCGAAGCGTAAATGCTCGCTGGAACACAGAAGGACATCTTGTAGGGTGTTCTTAGTTGTCGTGTTCAACCTATATGGTTGAAATGTGTGCTACCACTGCAAATGGTTGAGACCATATACTGCAGTGTTATTTTCTCTAAAAATATATTTTCTCGCCAAAACAAGTTTATTCTAGTACTTCTGCATCCTATCTGTGCTGCAAGACCAGAGTTGTGTCAACCAAGAAGATTTCGACAAGGCACACCTTGTCCCGGGTTATCAGCAAAGGCAAGATCAATACAATCACGGATTGCAGTACAGAAGCGAGAAATTCAGAAAGGAACAGAGGATACAAGTTCTACTCCTACAAACAACACTGCCAGCACGGATGCAACGGCACCTAGAGATTCCTAATCTCTCTCGAACTCCCCGATGCCACCAGAGGATGAGCCTGGCTCACTCAGAGCCGAGTCACGCGCCGCCCGACGGCGGCAGACAGCTCGAGCAGCCTGCTCACCTCCAGCCGGAAGGTCTACCACCTCCTCCACCGCCGCAAGCTCCTCCACCGTGCGCTCCTCCGCCGCATCTGGCTCCTCTAGCGCAGCAGGCGCCACTGTCGCAGCACCAGCCCCCGCGCTAGACCACCAATGGCACAAGGCCACGGCTAGGAGCACCACTGCCGCGAACAGCAGGCTGAACACCGTCAAAATCGAGAACACGAAGAGCACGAAGACGAAGCAGCCCTCGAGGAAGCCCGCATCCTCCATCGCATCAACATAGGCTCTGAAGAAATCGGTAATGAAGCCCATGGTGACGACGCGATGGAAGAAATGTTTTTCTGAGGTCGCTAGTTTATAAGCCGAGCTCGGACGCCGCTCCTCGACACCGCACTGCGCGGGAAAGTGGAGGAATCGCGAGCTGTACTCGCCTTAATGGCGCGAAACCACCTAGGCATCGTGTCCCCAAAGCCGTGTCTGCCGCTGCATCGACGGACAGCACGCGCAGCAGTACCGCGGGTGAGTGCCCTGCGCACTGAAAATGGAGCAAGTACAGAGCAAGGGCGAGCAAGGATGAAGAAGAGGAGGAGAAAAGGAGGAGAGACCGCCAAGTGGGCCCCGGGCCCACATGTCAGTGAGTCAGCAGTTAACCCCCCCCGTGTCCCTCTATCCTTTATCCCTCGCTTTTTCTGTGAAAAACCCCGTGCAAAAATAATTCCTCGTATAAATCAGACCCACTGTGTCCATGAGCCAATTATTGGTGGCACAGCTAGGGGTATTTTGAAGAAAAACCCTGTTGTTTTTCAAAACCCGTGTATACACGAAAGTGAATATACGACCTTTCTAAAATAAATTATTTTGCTCTCGTATCTCTCCTGTACCCCCGGGCAAATCTCGAGGACGAGATTTATTTTAAGGGGGGAAGATCTGTAACATCCCAATTTTGTAACTAGTAAAATAATCAAAAATTGGGAACCAACAAAAACTTTTTGTTGCTTGATGTGTGTTGCTTGTTCTTGATATTGCTTTGATTGTTGAGTGATTTAAATTCTTGCACTCAAAATTTGAAAATAGAAATAAAACACACAAAATGCAAATTGACAAATTTAATATTCCTCCAACAAGAAAATAATGTTTTCTTTCAAACAAAATTCAGAGAGGTGATAATTAAACCACTCTCATAATTTTCCCTAATATTTTCTCTCCCAAATTCTTTTTATTCCAAAAACCCTAAAAATAAAATTCTATACGTTTCTTTATTGTTTTAAAATCACAAAATGTGCTATGTAGCACATATCAAATAAATTCTACCACCATACCAAAAACCCTTGTTTATACATATGAATCACAGTATGGAAATAAAATCAAGAAATTTGAATTAAAGTTTCACTGAAACATTTCATCGAACACTTGGTGGGCACTGCCCATGTTCTTCCCCAAATTCTGAAAACCGAAATCAAATCGAAGGATTGAGTGGACTATTCTTCGATTCCTCTCTGCCATCTCTCTCTCTCACCTCACTGAGCCACCAGAGCATGGAGAAAGCCAGCAATTTGGGCCAGAGGCTCGTGCCCGTCGACGAGCGCACGCCACCGTGCTGCTCTGCGCTGCGCCGTGCTGGCCGTCGCTGGCTTGTCGAGGAGAAGACGCCACACTGACCCCTCTCTGCCTCTCGCATCCCCTCACCTCTCACCGCACTCGTCAGGGCCAGAGGAGACCACTGCCTGACGCCCTGCCTCGCCGTACCACTGCAGCTCTGCGAAGTCGCCGTGTCCAGCCCGTGCGTGGACGCCGAGCCGTTCTTCACCACCACGGCACCCCAGCTCGCGCTGCTCGCCGCAGACTCGCTCCTGTCACCCCTCAACCTCTCCGACACGTCCACACCACCGCTGGTGCCCTGCAGCAACGCCAGCGAGCCGTCGCACTCCGCTGCCACGCCATGGACGCCGTCAGTCCACGAGCGTGCACGCAAGCCACCGTGACACCCCACTCCCTCTACGCCCCTGCAGAGCTCCCCTACGTCGCCACGACACCACACCGCCACCAATGCCTAGCTCTCCCACTCCCCAGACCCCTCTGTACCCCGTGCCATTGCCGGCCGTGGAGGAACTCCGCTATAAAAGCCGCCCCGCACCACCTCTTCTCCCCGCACCTCTCCACCACCTCTCACCCACTCCTCACTCTCCCGTGCACCGCCAGGAGGGCGGCCACGCTGCGGCATTTCTCGCTGCTCAAGTTGAGCACAGCCACGGGCTGCCGTAGCCGAAGGTGGACGACGACACGGCCACGCCGTGCTGCTGCTCTCACCTTCCCCTTTTCTTTGCTCACTCGACACTCGAAACACACCGCACTCACCCACCGTTTTCTCTCCTTGTTCCATGCCCAGGAGCCGCGCTAGGAGCTCGCTGGAGTGGCGCACGGCCGAGGAAGAGGAGCTGCTTACCGGGACGATTCAGTCGATCCCAGCAAGCACAACTCACGCCAGAGTTTCCCCGCACCATCCGCCGTCGATCCCCCTCATCTCCGCTTCCACCCGAGCCCCAGGTGAGCGAATCGTGCCGCCCCGCTGTCGCCGGCCACGGCGGCGACGCCAGACCAAGGTCGTCGCCGATGGTTTGCTTGTGAGCCGTTAGATCTGCATCCAACGGTTAGGTACCGGTTCGGTTAGGTTAAGTCGCTGACTGGCGGGCCCCACCCGTCAGTCTTTTAATCTTTTTCTCCGCGCGGGAGAAAAATTCGTTGAGCCGCTGACATGTTGGACCCACTTGTCGGGTTTTTCAACATTATCCACTCCATTTTTATAATTCGAATTTCTGATAAATCTAGAATTCAATACTGGACCCAACTTTGAAAATCAATAACTCGAAAAATATAAGTCCAAATAAATCAAACTAAAATTCTCTGGTTAGCTTATGAAATTCTTAATCCAACCCAAGTGGTCTCATCTTGTTTGGATATACAACAAAAATACCGTATTAAAAATGCCACAGAAGGTATAATTTAGAAACTTGTTTGTTTCTGATGCTCTGTTAGTCCAAATGGAGTGATTCCAATTTTGTTAGCTTGGTATTGTGAGTACTTAGCTGCCCTAATGTTGGTAGATTTAATTATGCAGTAATAATTGTTTGGCATTAGATTGAATATAGAAAACCCTTCTGCACTGTTTGAATTAAATAAGATTAATGGTAAATCCAAATTAGCTGAAACCAATTTTGTTGGATCACATTTAGTTAGTACTATCTAATCCTAAATTGGCATAAATTTAGGAGAAGTATTATTACAGTAGTTAAGGATTTAGTGAATTTAGCTTTCTGTAGTAAAAGATTTTTAGTGCAATAACCTTTAACCTAAATAGACCTAGACCAATTTTGTTGGATTAGTTTTAATCAGAGCTAGTTGACCCTAAATTGGCATAATTTTGTGATCAACAGAACTTAAGTTGTGGAATTAAAACTTGTGTAGTTATTTCTGCCATAATTAAGTCTAGCTCAATTGCTAGTTAAATCACTTAAGTTAAAACCCAAATGTTGCTTTGTGTGTATGGCAGTAGCATTGTGTGGGACTTGAGTGTTGAATTGTTGTGATACTTGATTGAATAGTATAGTAATTGTTTGCCCTTGTTTGTTATACGACGTTTAGACGAGACCGTTGCCGGGACTTGCGAGGAGGAGTACTTTGAACAGCAGGAGCAGGAACCCGGGAACTTTGCTGAACAAGGCAAGCTACTTCACTGAGCTTGCACCTATATACCTCTATTTTGATTTCTGTTTTACTTATTAAGAGCATAAGTGTTTTATGTGGCGTTGCCACTAAAACTATGATTTGAAAAACCCTTTTCCAAAACGCAAGTATATTATTGAGGCACCCGATATAGAGGTGTCGGTATACCATGATTTCTAAATGAATTGTTTTACTCAAAGCCTTCTATGAAAATCTTTTGGTGGGATTACAAACCACCCAAGTTTTGATTAAAAGTATTTTTGCTCTGAAAATTAGAAATGATTGTGAAAACCTTTTTAAAAGTTTATGAAAAACTATTTTGCCACTTATATAGAAGTATAGGTAGTTATTTAAAACTATAGGATGGGAAAAACAATGTTTTCTCGAAACTCTCTTTTAAAAATACTTGGATAGACCTGCCGGAAGGTCGGTGCTCAGTTGAAGAAGGTTGGTGTTGTTTTTGAGAAAAATGCACATTGTGTCCTAGTACTATGACGACCAACCATTATCCTGTGCGACCACACTTACCCACATATGGGCAAGGGCGTAGTCATATAATTTGCTCGTGTTAGTACTGGATGCCTCAACAACGAGGATAACCTCGTTCCATGAGGGGATGGTCTGAGGACCTACCCCCTGACCTGGGTCCTCTTCAGTGTTGGTCTACCGGAAGCCGGTATGGACGTGTTTGGAGGAAGAGGATTGAAGGGCTCCCTTGGGTCCGCCGGGCAGAACTACGAGTCCTCACACTTAGTTCCTGAGGGTTTGAGTGTCGATGGAATGTGTCGTAGCGGCAGGGTCCTATACTAGCATGAGCAAAGGACAGGCTATGGCCGGGAACTCAACTTCGCATACCTCTGGTATGGCGGGACGTGGCTGACACGATGAGTGACCGGATGGGTGTGGGAAAAGCGTACTACCTCTGCAGAGTGTAAAACTATTCGAATAGCCGAGTCCACGGATGTGGACAGTTGGAAGGCTGTCCTAAGACCATGTGCAAGTTTTGAGAAAGGTGTTGAGTTTTGGAAGGAAGTTGGCTGGAAAGGTTATTTCGTACCTGTACCAATGAGTTGGTTCGAGGTAGCGACGGGCTTGGAATCAGGGCAAGAAGTTGTTTTCGAGGAAAAAGTTTTAAAAGAGTTTCTTACCCTTTTAAAAGAAGGTGTATTTTCGGGAAAAAGATTTAAAAAGATTCTTACCTTTTTAACAAAGATAGTGAGAAAACTACTTTCCAAAATGTTTTTCTTCAACAGGATTAAAAATCTACTCTTCTCCTTTTAAAGATTTGTGAGGTTTTTCCTAAAAATAAAAGTCTTGAAAATTTAAAACTAGTGCATGTTCCTGTTGGGGTAGTTTGCGAGTACAATCAAATGTACTCATATTGGTTTCGTCCCTGGCTATTGTCTTAGCCAGATTCCAGAGAAGAGCAGTTCGACGAGGAGGAGTTCACTGACGTCTTTGCGAACTAGGGCGCTTCCCAGTCAGCTGCCTGTAGGGTAAAGGCGAATGACTTGGGCTCCACGTTGTTTG